>JAVJIF010020745.1:0-68403 GCA_038442645.1 Agave tequilana
GTATATACGTTGGTCAAAAGGTGCCCCCACGTATATACGCTAAGCATAAAAGTACAACAAAGATCAGAGTACACGACCAAGCGTGATATCCATCACATGCCAACATAAAGTACAAGTACAAGTCATCACAGAGTATGATAAAATATTACACTTTACATGTATCTTTTCATCACAACCAGCCCAACAGCAAAAAGGTACAACAAAAATACAAAAAGGCTCACGAGTAGGATGGAGATCCCGTGAGACAAAAGGAGAGAATCTGGCACGAGGACCGGAGCTAATCTGCCTGCTCACTAAAGAAAGCCTGATCTTCGGTGGATGGCTCCACTTCGGCCCAGGCCTCGGAATCTGAATGTGCAAATCCAAGGGATCAAGACAGATAACGATAGCAAAGTTCAGCCAAGTGGCTAAGATACATGAATAAGGAAAGCTGGAACAGTATCATAAATAGAAATCAACAAGTAGGGAAAACACATAGAACTGAAGTCAGAATGAAATGAATGCGTAGTTATAGTCTATTATTATCATTACTTGCTTTACTGTGATATCTAGCTATGTGACCCAGCGTCCCAGCGCACATAGATCCATATCCTAGTAATACAAGGTTGTTATTGGAAACAGCGGGGTATCGACGAACTATGTTTACAGTGGACCCCGTACATGCCCGGGATAACGGTCCAGGGTTGTTCCGTTGCTTGGTGACGGAAGCCAGCCGCTAGGCTATTCAGGAGGGTCTTATGTATGCCCTTAGTCATGACAGTATTCAGGAATTAGGGAGCAAGCACTCCCCTCGGTCCCCTGGAGGCTCTCAGGTAAGACCGGAATATGATTGTACAATATACCTAATACCACTGTAAACACGAACACGTATCGATATCCGCAGGCTTCCCCCGACCCATATGTAAGTTAGTGCTTTTTATGTAAAAGTCAAGTGTATCATGCTTAGTTTTAAGAGATGGCATGATAAGTGGTGATATTTACTATTTAACATGTCATGAAACGAGAATATGCAATAATAAGTCATGAGGTAACAAGAGATACATCCATGCAGTAATAGGTCATGTAGTGCCAGTATCGAATCATGAACAAGCAAGATATAACATACATGTAACAAGCATAAGAACCAAATTCAGAACAGAAATTAATTATGACACACAGTCAGAATTAGTCGACTAGGGGTAAGGGTTAGTCGACTAATAGGGGTCTCCAGTCGACTAACAGAGACTTAAGTCGACTAAGTCTGTTGATACAGAAAGTTGGATTTCTGGTCCAGGGAGGATTAGTCGACTAGGAGGATTCAGGAGTCGACTAATAGGGATTTCCAGAGAGTTGAGATTTATGTCCAGAAAAGATTAGTCGACTGATATTTGGGGTAAGTCGACTAATACTGTGTTTTCCAGAAAACTAAGTTTCAACTAAGTGTTCTAGTCGACTAGCTCCTAGGTTAAGTCGACTAATCGTGGAAAAAAACAGTGACAGAACAGATTTTCTGGAAATTGTGTTTGATGGTTCCATTCATGGTTTTTGGTGACCTAGGTGTACAAGAGGTGTAGATACAAGTGTTCTAGGGCTAATTCAAGTCTTGGTGAGTGAAATACTCACTTGGAACCGTTTGATTCGAGTTAGTGAGCTCGAAAAGGTTGTTGACGACGAGTAGCTCCCAAATGATCCTTGGCGACGGAGAGAGCCACGATCCAAACTCCAAGGAAGAGGCTTGAGCTGGAGATGAAGAGTTTGGAGAGTTCTTGGAGCTAGGGTTTGGTTGAAGAAGGAGAGGATTTTTGGAGAAGTTTCTCTTGTTGAAGTGAAAGAGGAGAAAAGAGTGATTTGCAAATGAAGATGTATTTATAAGGTTGGGATTTTGTAAAGGGGTTGGAATTTAGATGGATGAGAGGGGCTTTCTTGCAAAAAGGGAGGGGTGAGGTGTCCCTCACCTGGCCACTTGGCCGCTGTGGAGAGAGAGAGAATGAGTGGGGTTAGGTGGGAAAGTGAGTGGGAATGAGGTGGAAATTGAGTGGGATTTTGCAATTATTTGAAAAAAGTCCGAAATTCAAAATATCTCGGAATGATCTGAAAATTTTACCAAAAATCAAGAATAATATATGAAGACTAATAGTGAAATCCTTTTTAAGAAATACTTTATAGTTTTAAAACTAAAAATCCCGGAATCAGTTATCTACCGACTCCGTTGGAGTTTTCATAAATTTATAAAATTCTCAGAAAAAGTATTTAAGTAGGGAATAGGATTCTAAGAAATAAAGTCTAAAGGACCATCTAGAAATTCCTAACTGTTTGAGAATTAAAATTCCAGGAATCGATCAGCGACACTGGTCGACACCGGTTTTGAAGAAATTCATTTTAATTCAGGAAAAATCCAGAAAATCCTAGAAAATCTAGTATATTGGAAAATGATATTTGAAAGTGAAATCGGTCAAATACAGGAAGTAAATCGAAAAATACGATCGAAAAGCTGAATACGCAACTAAGTACGTAATCTGGAAACGGGGTATTACAATCCACCCACCTTACAAAAATTTCGTCCTCGAAATTTCATAAGGTGAAAGGTAACAGGAAAGGTAACAGATAGATAAGGATAAGAGAAAAGATAACAGTAGAAAAGAATAGAAGGAAAGAGTTTTTACCAAATCAAGATGTGAAGAGTTGAGGGTAACGCTCTCGGATAACATCCTCCCGTTCCCATGTGACCTCTCCTGGTGCATGCCGGTTCCAAGACACCAACACTAATGGTATAGCCTTGTTCTTCAGTGTCTTCAAACTCTTATCCAAAATGGCCATCGGCTCCTCCTGATACGATAAATCTGGCTGCAGTTCCAGTTCTGAATGGTCCAAAATATGACTATCATCCTTTACATACTTCCTCAACTGTGATACGTGGAAAACATTGTGCACTCCGTCCAAAGATGGAGGTAAGGCCAATCTGTAAGACACATCTCCCACTCGCTCCAAAATCTCGAATGGGCCGATATATCTCGGACTCAGCTTTCCCCGAATACCGAATCGGATCACTCCTCTGGTAGGTTGATATCCTCAAGAACACATGATCTCCTGCCTGGAACTCCAATGGCCTCCTCCGTGAATCTGCCCAACTCTTCTGCCGACTCTGAGCTGTCCTGAGATGATCTCTGATGACTCTGACTTTCTCTGTCGTCTGAATCAGGATCTCTGGCCCCAATAGCCTTCTCTCACCGACTTCATCCCAACAAATCGGAGACCTACACTTCCTCCCATACAATGCTTCAAATGGTGCCATCTTGATACTTGCTTGATAACTGTTATTATAAGAAAACTCCGCCAAGTGAAGATGATCTTCCCAAGATCCCTTAAACTCAATCATGCAGGCCCTTAGCATATCTTCTAGGATCTGGATAGTCCTCTCAGATTGCCCGTCTGTCTGAGGATGATATGATGTACTGAATTTCAGACGGGTTCCCAAACTTTCTTGGAGACTCTCCCAGAAATGGGATCTGAATCTGGTGTCTCTATCTGAAACAATACTGACAGGAACTCCATGCAGACGAACTATCTCCTTCATGTACTTGTCCGCCAGAACCTCCGTTGACTGTCCCACCCTGAATGGTATAAAGTGAGCTGACTTGGTGAGACGGTCAATGATTACCCACACAGCATTATTACCTTTAGGACTTCGAGGTAATGCCGTGACAAAATCCATGGTGATGTGCTCCCACTTCCATTCGGGTATCGGTAAAGGTTGCAGAAGCCCAGCTGTCCTCTGATGCTCTATCTTTATCTGCTGGCACACCAGGCACTTGGCTACAAACTGAGTTATCTCCCTCTTCATAGCATTCCACCAAAACTGCTTCTTCAAGTCCTGATACATCTTGTTTCCCCCCGGGTGTATGGAATATGCTGAACTGTGTGCTTCTGCCAAAATCTTCTGTCTAACTTCTCCTTGGGGAACACAAAGTCTGCTACCAAAGTATAATGCACCATCTGGATGAATACAGATATCCGTTCTCAATCCCGCCTCTACCTGAGCTCGGAATGTCTGTAATCTGGGATCTTCCTTCTGAGCTTCCCTGATCTCATCAATCAATGCTGACTGAATCTGCAAAGTCATGAACTGTCCTGCCTTCTCAGTCCTTCGAACTAACATCAAGTCCAATCTGATGAAGTCCCGAATCAACTCCTTCTGCTGAGTGAGCTGGACAAGCACTCTATTCTCTGGCATCCTGCTCAGTGCATCTGGAACCGTATTGACCTTGCCGGGTGATATTGCAAGTCAATATCATAGTCCGCCATCAATTCAAGCCATCTCCTCTGCCTCATATTCAACTCTTTCTGTGAGAAAATATACTTGAGGCTCTTATGATCCGTGTATATCAACACTTTATCTCCCAGAAGATAATGCCTCCAGATCTTCAATGCAAATATCACAGCTGCTAGCTCCAAGTCATGAGTTGGGTAATTCCGCTCATGAGTCTTCAGTTGCCTAGATGCATATGCTATAACATGACCATGTTGCATAAGCACACACCCCAGGCCTTTACCTGATGCATCACTGTAGATTACCATCCCTCCTCTACCTGAGGGAGTCCTCAAGATTGGAGCTGAAATGAGCCTCTGCTTCAATTGCTCAAAGGCTGCAGTACACTCCTCTGTCCATAGGTACCTTTCTCCTTTCCTGGTGAGCCTGGTCAATGGAGCTGCAATCCTAGAGAAATCCTGGACAAAGCGTCTGTAATATCCGGCTAGTCCAAGAAAACTCTTAATCTCAGTCACTGTCCTTGGAATGGGCCAATCCTTCACTGCCTGGACTTTGCTGGGGTCAACTGAAATTCCTTCTGCTGAAACTATGTGTCCAAGGAAAGCTATGCTGTCCAACCAGAAATCACACTTGCTCTTCTTAGCATGAAGCTGCTCCTGCTGGAGAGTCTGCAATACAATCCTCAAGTGTTCCGCATGCTCCCTGTAGCTCTTTGAATAGATCAGGATGTCATCTATGAAAACAACAACAAACTGATCCAGATAGGGCGAGAACACTCGGTTCATCAAATCCATGAAAACTGAAGGGGCATTGGTGACTCCGAAAGGCATAACTAGAAACTCATAGTGGCCATAACGGGTCCTGAATGCCGTCTTCGGGATATCCTCCTTCTTCACCCTCAGCTGATGGTAACCCGACTGTAAATCCAATTTAGAGAATACACGGGCCCCATGAAGCTGATCAAACAGATCATCAATCCTGGGTAAAGGATACTTGTTCTTGATGGTTACCTTGTTCAATTCCCTATAATCAATACAAAGTCTCTTACCACCATCCTTCTTGTTTGCCAACAGTACTGGAGCTCCCCATGGTGAAGTACTTGGCCTAATCAATCCCCTGTCTGAATATTCTTGCAGCTGCTTCTTCAAAATCTCTAACTCCGTCGGTGCCATCCTGTACGGAGCCTTGGATATAGGAGCTGCTCTTGGAACTGTGTCAATAGAGAACTCGATCATCCTTTCAGGTGGCAGTCCTGAGATTTCAGCAAACACTCCTGGGAATTCATCCCACACCGGTACCTTCTGCTTCTGAACCTCCGAAGTAGTCATCCGTGTCTTTCTCTTGGTAGACTTCACCTCACCACTAAATTGAAATTCCGGTTGACGGGGGATCCTGAAAATAATCTTCTTCTCCCTACAGTCAATAACTGCATAATACTGACTGAGCCAGGTCATGCCTAAGATCACGTCGTACCCTTTAGTGTCTAGCACGAGCATATCTATGGCCAAGGTCTTATCACAAAGTTCCACTGGACAATCAGCACAGACCCTAGAAGACATGACTACTCCATTCCCAGTACTAATCTCCCATTTGAGGTCTAACACTTTAACAGGTATAGAATGCAATGCCACAAAATGATCTGAGATAAAACAATGCGAAGCACCGGAATCGAAGAGGGCTAAAACAGGTTGAGAATGCACCCTGATATTACCTGTTATCACCTCCTCAGAAGTCTCAGCTTCCACTTCCGTCAAGTTGTAGGCTTGACCTCTTCCACGCCCTGCTGCTGTCCTAGCTCCCCTCTGGACTGGGCGAATAGCTTGCTGCGGAGGAGGGGGAGGGACTTTCCTGATCATCAGTCCCTGATTCCTCTGCCCCGGTGGCCCTGGAAGTGCTCTCTGTCCACTCGGTCCCTGCAGTGCTGGCACAGCTTGACCGGCTATCCTCATCCTTCTGTGCGGACAGGCTTCTATAGAATGATCCCTGGACCCACACACCAAACACAATCCATTTGCCCTACGGCAATTCTGACGAATGTGGCCCGGTTTCTGACAATAACTGCAGAAGGTCGATGGTTGGCCCGCCTGGTAAGGAGCTGGTCTGAATTGCTGCCTCATCTGCACCTTCGCTGCTCTGAATGGGCCTCCCCTCCCCATTGGTGGAAACGGCCTCTTCATGCCCTGGTTCCTCATCTGATCCTCTCGCTTCTTCTCCAACCCACGCTCCACTTCCCGAGCTATGGTAAGAACCTCTGAATAAGTCTTCAGTTGTTGGGGCATTAAGAACATCTGGATGTCCATCTGCAAGCCCTGCTGGAACCTACTTGCCCGCTTCTCCTCGTCCGTTACCATGTACGGGGCGAAGCGGCTCAGTCTGAGAAATTCCGCGGCATACTCGTCCACGGACCTACTCCCTTGCTGTAGCCTGATGAATTGCTCTTCCATGTCCTTCTGAGCAGTGGCAGGGAAGAACCTGCTATAAAAGCTCTTGGAGAACGTGTCCCAGGTGACAGGTTTCTCCAATCTGGCCTCTTCAGCTAGCCACCAAGTTCTGGCTATGTCCTTCAGCTGAATCTTGGCGACCTCCACTTGATTCTCCTTCGGTACTCTGGCCGCATTCAACAAGTCTGCGGTATCTGTCAGCCATTGTTCAGCATCCAAGGGCTTCTCTTCTCCCGTGAAGATGGCTGGTTGCAGCCTCCTGAAGTCCGATACATTTCCCGGCCTCTGTTCCTTCGGTGCTGCCAATTCTTGCCTGAGGAGTTCAGTCTGCTGCTGCTGGTTTTCCATCATGGTCTGAATGACCTTCAAAATATCCACATTCTCCCCTGTGGGTCCATTCGATGCTTGCCCCGAGTGGTTACGGCCCGTCCTTCGCTCCATACCGAGTTAGGAATAGAAAACTGGAATTTGAAAACAATTGGAAGGGGTTTAGGATACAAGGGAATGAATCAAGAAGGAATCAAGGAGGATCTAATAACTTTGTATATTATAGTTGGCATCAGCAAATTATTAAAATTTGCCGCTCGATCGTACTTCAGGTGTGAGAGCCTAGGCTCTGATACCAACCTGTAACGCCCCGATTCCACGAATACGGAGACGTCACTGCGACGTATATACGTTGGTCAAAAGGTGCCCCCACGTATATACGCTAAGCATAAAAGTACAACAAAGATCAGAGTACACGACCAAGCGTGATATCCATCACATGCCAACATAAAGTACAAGTACAAGTCATCACAGAGTATGATAAAATATTACACTTTACATGTATCTTTTCATCACAACCAGCCCAACAGCAAAAAGGTACAACAAAAATACAAAAAGGCTCACGAGTAGGATGGAGATCCCGTGAGACAAAAGGAGAGAATCTGGCACGAGGACCGGAGCTAATCTGCCTGCTCACTAAAGAAAGCCTGATCTTCGGTGGATGGCTCCACTTCGGCCCAGGCCTCGGAATCTGAATGTGCAAATCCAAGGGATCAAGACAGATAACGATAGCAAAGTTCAGCCAAGTGGCTAAGATACATGAATAAGGAAAGCTGGAACAGTATCATAAATAGAAATCAACAAGTAGGGAAAACACATAGAACTGAAGTCAGAATGAAATGAATGCGTAGTTATAGTCTATTATTATCATTACTTGCTTTACTGTGATATCTAGCTATGTGACCCAGCGTCCCAGCGCACATAGATCCATATCCTAGTAATACAAGGTTGTTATTGGAAACAGCGGGGTATCGACGAACTATGTTTACAGTGGACCCCGTACATGCCGGGATAACGGTCCAGGGTTGTTCCGTTGCTTGGTGACGGAAGCCAGCCGCTAGGCTATTCAGGAGGGTCTTATGTATGCCCTTAGTCATGACAGTATTCAGGAATTAGGGAGCAAGCACTCCCCTCGGTCCCCTGGAGGCTCTCAGGTAAGACCGGAATATGATTGTACAATATACCTAATACCACTGTAAACACGAACACGTATCGATATCCGCAGGCTTCCCCCGACCCATATGTAAGTTAGTGCTTTTTATGTAAAAGTCAAGTGTATCATGCTTAGTTTTAAGAGATGGCATGATAAGTGGTGATATTTACTATTTAACATGTCATGAAACGAGAATATGCAATAATAAGTCATGAGGTAACAAGAGATACATCCATGCAGTAATAGGTCATGTAGTGCCAGTATCGAATCATGAACAAGCAAGATATAACATACATGTAACAAGCATAAGAACCAAATTCAGAACAGAAATTAATTATGACACACAGTCAGAATTAGTCGACTAGGGGTAAGGGTTAGTCGACTAATAGGGGTCTCCAGTCGACTAACAGAGACTTAAGTCGACTAAGTCTGTTGATACAGAAAGTTGGATTTCTGGTCCAGGGAGGATTAGTCGACTAGGAGGATTCAGGAGTCGACTAATAGGGATTTCCAGAGAGTTGAGATTTATGTCCAGAAAAGATTAGTCGACTGATATTTGGGGTAAGTCGACTAATACTGTGTTTTCCAGAAAACTAAGTTTCAACTAAGTGTTCTAGTCGACTAGCTCCTAGGTTAAGTCGACTAATCGTGGGAAAAAAACAGTGACAGAACAGATTTTCTGGAAATTGTGTTTGATGGTTCCATTCATGGTTTTTGGTGACCTAGGTGTACAAGAGGTGTAGATACAAGTGTTCTAGGGCTAATTCAAGTCTTGGTGAGTGAAATACTCACTTGGAACCGTTTGATTCGAGTTAGTGAGCTCGAAAAGGTTGTTGACGACGAGTAGCTCCCAAATGATCCTTGGCGACGGAGAGAGCCACGATCCAAACTCCAAGGAAGAGGCTTGAGCTGGAGATGAAGAGTTTGGAGAGTTCTTGGAGCTAGGGTTTTGGTTGAAGAAGGAGAGGATTTTTGGAGAAGTTTCTCTTGTTGAAGTGAAAGAGGAGAAAAGAGTGATTTGCAAATGAAGATGTATTTATAAGGTTGGGATTTTGTAAAGGGTTGGAATTTAGATGGATGAGAGGGGCTTTCTTGCAAAAAGGGAGGGGTGAGGTGTCCCTCACCTGGCCACTTGGCCGGCTGTGGGAGAGAGAGAGAATGAGTGGGGTTAGGTGGGAAAGTGAGTGGGAAATGAGGTGGAAATTGAGTGGGATTTTGCAATTATTTGAAAAAAGTCCGAAATTCAAATATCTCGGAATGATCTGAAAATTTTACCAAAAATCAAGAATAATATATGAAGACTAATAATGAAATCCTTTTTAAGAAATACTTTATAGTTTTAAAACTAAAAATCCCGGAATCAGTTATCTACCGACTCCGTTGGAGTTTTCATAAATTTATAAAATTCTCAGAAAAAGTATTTAAGTAGGGAATAGGATTCTAAGAAATAAAGTCTAAAGGACCATCTAGAAATTCCTAACTGTTTGAGAATTAAAATTCCAGGAATCGATCAGCGACACTGGTCGACACCGGTTTTGAAGAAATTCATTTTAATTCAGGAAAAATCCAGAAAATCCTAGAAAATCTAGTATATTGGAAATGATATTTGAAAGTGAAATCGGTCAAATATAGGAAGTAAATCGAAAAATACGATCGAAAAGCTGAATACGCAACTAAGTACGTAATCTGGAAACGGGGTATTACACATGTAGTCTACATGACTCCACTATCAAAGATTTGCATTTAACTATATCATGACACAAAAGAAATAATTGTATGTACTTTTCGTGGGTTAGTCCCCTCACATCAATTCGGCTCGTTATACACATCAAGTGACCTTTTAGTTTAACACAAGTATTATCAATCATGTATGCAACTTGACAGTTCACTTTTAGATATCATTCAATCTAAGTGAAATTTCCCCGCCTTCCACCTCCTACCGGCTCCCGCACGGCCCCTTCCTCCTTATATATATATAATTCATATAAAACATATAAGTTTCCCCGTCTTCCCCCCTCCTACCGGCTCCCGCACGGCCCCTTCCTCCTTATATATATATACATATACATGTGTCAAATCCCCGTCTTCCCCCCTCCTACCGGCTCCCGCACGGCCCCTTCCTCCTATATATATAAATGCATCATGCGAGTTTAAGTTATGATATTCATACTAAGCAATCTAAACTAACTTACATGTCATGCCCAAAATGATGTGCAACAATAAAGAAACATGC
This sequence comes from Agave tequilana, assembly GCA_038442645.1. NCBI lineage: Eukaryota > Viridiplantae > Streptophyta > Magnoliopsida > Asparagales > Asparagaceae > Agave > Agave tequilana. The sequence goes on from JAVJIF010020745.1 coordinate 10,401, forward strand.
ACTTGGGTTTCTCAAAATCATGTAACGCCATAATGCGCCACTTCCAACCCCGTATGAACATATGCATCATCCACATGTACTCACTAGTACACAACATAATGTTATGACATAAAGAGGGATTATTCTCCATGTACTCTTGTGAACATAAAGTAAGCTTCAAGTTTATATCATATCTACATCGAATCGACTATCATGATATTAACCAAGAAAGATAGCGAAATAACTTGATAAATTGGCTCAATAGGCATACATAATATACTAGAACATGAGTTCTACACATGCATATCATAACGATGTAATGTAGAGACATAATAAGCATGTAATACTCTTTTGCATTTCAATTAACCTAAAGTTAATCACCAAACAGCGAATTAAGATGCTAAGCCCTCTCATTTAAGCATGATTGTTAAGCTAGAGCATGTACATTACTCATGTATCTCATCACAACCAAACATAGAAACCCCACAACTAGGTGATACTCATAGGCTTCATTTAGTTGAGGATAACCACAAATAAAACAGCAATATATCAAAATTAGCACAGTTAGGAGTTACTTACACAACATTAAATTCTGATTTTTAACTCTTGATAGAAAAATATATCCCTAAGAGTTAGATTTACTCACAATGGTTTATAACTCTGAAACAGAGAATCAGACTTCAGGAGAAATCTGTTTGGCCGTGAAAAATCTCTCCTCCAGCTAACCAGGAACCTCCCCCATGAAGATCTGGACTTCCCCTCCCTGATCTGCCGCGGATTCCCCCTCTTTGCCGCGGTTCTGCAGCAAGGCAGCAGCGCCCCGCGTGTCGCTGCTGCTCTGCTTGCTACGCGCGCGTTTCTCCTCCTTCCCTCTGGTGGAGTCTTGATTCAGAATTGAGAGAGGCTAGGATTTAGGGCTAGAGAGGGTATACCTTCCAATTCTAGAGAGGAGACGAAATGGAGGATTTAGGGTTTCAAGTTCTTCACAAATGAGAGGGAAAAATTGCAGAATTTGGGAGAGAAAATCTGCAGAATTTTTGGGAGAGGAAGATGAAGAGGCAAGCTTGGTAGTCAACCCCTTGGAATTGCAAGTAACTAGGTGGGGTTCTCTCATGATGCCACTTGGCCAAGACCCCTCTCAAGGTGCCACATGGAAACCCAAATCTCAAGAGACCTTAGCCCTTTAATCTTCCCCCTAATGCATACTTACCACTAAAAAGGTATTAGGATAAGCTTGGTTGATTAAGGGGGTATGAAGGATTTGGTTGAAATTATCTTTTACCATTGCTTAATCCTAAATTTGCCCAAAAAAAAATACATGTACATAAGTCTACATGCCATACATTTTTTTAGTCACCACAATCAAATAGTTAATAAAAACTTTGAAAAGGGAAGTGGGTCTATTAATTAAGTTCAATTTGTTGACAAAGAATTATGGAGGGTGACTACTTCTATATAATGCCTTAACCAAAAATTCTTAATATTTAAGGTGAGGAGAAATTAGGTACAATAAAATTTTGGTTGTTACATTTCTCCCCTCCTAAAAGAGAGCTTCGTCCCCGAAGCCTGACGTACCTTGGAAAAGTTGCGGGTAGCTCTGCATCATCTCTTCCTCTGATTCCCAGGTAGCTTCTTCAATCTCTTTACTTCTCCATAAAACCTTCACTAAAGGGATTGCTTTGTTTCGTAGTTGTTTCTCCTTCCTGTCTAGGATTTGAACCGGCTCCACAGTATATGACAAGTCGTCTTGGAGCTGCAGTGGTGAGTAATTAAGAACATGGCTCGGATCTGGTACATACTTCCTCAATTGGGACACATGAAATACGTCATGTATTTTCTCAATCTCTGGTGGTAAGGCTAACCGATACGCCAGAGGTCCAATTCTTTCCAGTATTTCAAAGGGTCCAATATACCGGGGGTCTAACTTATTCCGTTTGCCACCCCATACCATTCCTTTTATGGTGATACCTTCAAGAAAACTTTGTCGCCTTCTGCAAACTCCAAAGGTCTTCGGCGTCGATCCGCATATGCCTTCTGTCTACTCTGGGCCGCTTTCATTCTCTTTCTTATCATCCGGATCTTCTCTGTTGTATCTACCACTATATCGGCTCCGAATAATGTTCGGTCTCCAATTTCTTCCCAACAAATCGGAGACCTACACTTCCTGCCGTACAAGGCTTCGAATGGCGGCATTCCAATAGTAGATTGATAACTATTGTTATATGCAAACTCCACTAATGATAGGTATCTCTCCCAATTTCCCCCGAAATCCAACACGCATGCTCTCAGCATATCTTCCAATATTTGTATAGTTCTTTCTGATTGTCCGTCGGTTTGCGGATGAGCAGCTGTACTTGGGTGTAGCTTGGTGCCCAGAGCTTGGGATAGACTGATCCATAGCTTTGACTGAAAACGAGGGTCACGATCTGACACAATCGTCTCAGGAACTCCATGAATCCTGATTATCTCTCGGAGGTAGATCTGGGCTAATCTATCCATCGAATAGTTTATTCGGATGGGTAGGAAATGAGCGGACTTTGTAAGTCGATCGACTATCACCCAGATGGCATCATATCCTTGAGGGGATCTAGGGAGTCCTGTCACAAAATCCATAGTAATGTTGCTCCACTTCCATTCAGGGATTTGTAAGGGCATGAGGAGTCCAGGAGGCTTCTTATGTTCAGCCTTAACTTGTTGGCATATCAAACATCTCTGTACAAAATTTGTTATGTCCTTCTTCATTCCTTCCCACCAAAAGTTTGCCTGCAAATCCTGATACATCTTGGTTGTTCCAGGATGTGCGGTGTAAGGAGTGCAATGGGCTTCAGTTAAAATTCGCTCCTTGAGCTTAAAATCTGGCGGTATAACTATTCGGCTTCCCTTCCTCAGCAAATCCCTGGAAATGATAAATTCTTGGGTTTCACCTCTTTGTACTTTCTCAAAAATTTTAGCCGTATGGTCATCTTTCCTTTGAGCTTCCTTGATTTCCTCATAGAGATCGAAACCAACACTAATTTGATTTATCTGGTTCACTCCATCCCGGGACCCTCTTATGTGAATTTCAAGTTGCATTCTTTCCATCTCCCTTAACAACTCCGATTGCTGTGTTAACAACACTGCTAAGGATCCTCCAGACTTCCGGCTCAACGCGTCAGCCACCACATTGGCCTTCCCAGGGTGATAATGAATGTCCAAATCATAATCCTTCATCAACTCCAACCATCTTCTTTGGCGCATATTCAATTCTTTTTGGGTGAAAATATATTTCAGACTTTTATGATCTGTATATATATCACATGATACACCATAAAGGTAGTGCCGCCAAATTTTTAAGGCAAAAATGACTGCAGCTAACTCAAGGTCATGGGTTGGGTAATTTTTCTCATGGTTCCTTAATTTTCTGGAAGCATATGCAATTACTCTCTCATGCTGCATCAATACACACCCCAGGCCTGACTTTGACGCATCACTGAAAACAACATAACCTTCGTTTCCAATGGGCATGGTTAAGATTGGAGCCGATGTTAGCTTATCCTTTAGTTCTTGAAAGCTTTTCTCCTGATCATCTCCCCAATGGAATTTGAGGCCTTTCTTGGTTAACTGGGATAAGGGTGCAGCTATCTTAGAAAATCCTTCTACAAATCTCCGGTAATACCCAGCCAATCCTAGGAAGCTTCGCACCTCTGTGACATTGGTAGGTCGAGGCCACCCCTTTATCGCCTCAATCTTAGCAGGGTCCACTGATATTCCTTCCTCATTTATGATATGACCCAAGAACCCAACTTCATTTAGCCAGAACTCACACTTCTTGAGCTTTGCATAAAGTTGCTTCTCTCTCAATAATTGTAACACTATCCTCAAGTGTCTTTCATGATCCTCTTTGCTCTTTGAATAGATCAGTATGTCATCAATGAACACCACTACGAATTGATCTAGGTATGGCTGGAAAATTCTATTCATCAAATCCATGAATGCTGCTGGAGCATTGGTCAAGCCAAATGGTATTACTAAAAATTCATAATGGCCATATCTGGTCCGAAAGGCAGTCTTAGAAACATCTTCCGGTTTGATCTTTAATTGATGGTATCCTGATCTTAGGTCTATCTTGGAAAATATGCTGGCACCCTGAAGTTGATCAAAGAGATCATCAATCCTTGGCAGTGGATATCGATTCTTGATAGTGACCTTGTTCAGCTCTCGATAATCTATACACAGCCTCATGCTCCCATCCTTCTTCTTAACAAATAACACCGGAGCACCCCAAGGTGATACACTTGGCCGAATAAACCCGAGGCTTAGCAACTCTTGCAACTGGTCCTTCAATTCATTCATTTCTGCGGGTGCCATTCTATAAGGTGCCCTGGATATGGGACTTGTCCCAGGTAGGAGATTAATAGAAAATTCTACTTCTCTATCTGGGGGTAAGCCGGGTAGATCCTCCGGAAAAACATCAGGATAGTCTCTTGCAACCTCTATGTTTTCAATCTTAATCTTCATGCCTTCTTCATCAATAAGGGTTGCCAAAAATCCTTGACACCCTTGCCTCAATAATTTAGTGGCCTTTAAGGCAGAAATGACTGGAGTGCAAATTTTATTCTTCATCCCTTCATAAACTCTTTCGGGAGTTCCTTCTAACATAAAAATTATTTTCTTCAGGTAACAGTCTACATGAACCCGATATGTTGACAACCAATCCATTCTTAGGATGATGTCAAATTCCATTTCTCCTAGTTTAATCAGGTCTGCCTGTGTCTTCATCTCACCTATGATGATTTTACATCCCTTATAATACTCGTTAGTGGTCACTCTGGCGCCTACAGGGGTTGACACCACTAGTTGATAGCTCAAAGGTTCGGATTCCTTGTTAATAATTGCAGCAAAAGATGAAGAAATAAAAGAGTGGGTAGCACCGGGATCAAACAATACTCGAGCAATATTATCGGATACACAGACGGTACCTTCCACCACGGTATTGGATGCTCGAGCCTCCTGCTGAGTGATTGCATTCATCCTACCTTAAACTCTGGGTTGCTGTACTGATGCTTGTGTCATGGCCGAGCGAGTTCTGTTGAAAGGTTGCCGATAGGCGGTAGCTGGTCCTCCTGTTGTAGGGGCGATGCCCATGGTTGGTCTTCCCGTTCCTCTGCTAGCTCCTGAGTATCCATGCAAGTTTGGGCAGTCCCTCCTCATGTGACCCATTCTGCCGCAGACAAAGCATTGCTTACCAGCGGCGCAACTGCCAGGGTGACTTCGGTTGCACCTTGGACCCCACTGGTTTCCTGCAAAGTTGGAGCGTTGGGAGGACATTGGTGATGCTGAATGGGGCAATCCCCTACTCTTGGGCCATGTGTTCATCTTGTTTCCCTGAGCGGGCATAAAGGAAGATCCAGTACCTCTGTCGGGCCTCATGGACTGAGTCCCAAAGCTCGGGCATTATTATACCGGGGGCGCTTCATATAGGGCAGCTCCCTGGTCCTCATCTCCTGGCTCTCCTGTATGTCCCTTTCAATTTCCATTGCTTTCTCCACAGCTTGACTGTAAACTTGTAGTTGGAAAGGGATCAGCTTACTCCTGATTTCTGGCTTCAAGCCCCTAACGAATCTTTTCGTCCTATCTTCCTCATCGGACACCAATTTCTCAGCATACCTGGACAGTTGAGTGAATTTAGCTTCATATTGACTCACTGTCCATTGCTCCTGTTTTAGATCTTGGAATTCCATTGCAAGTCGGTCCTTCACCACTCCGGGTATGTACTTTTCATTGAACTTTTTAATTAAGAAGTTCCAAGAGATCTCCCTTCCCAGGGTCCTAGCTCCTCCTTTTACCATCTCCCACCAGCGCTCAGCCTCTCCTTGGAACATGAAAGAGGCGAAAGATACTCGCTGGTTATCAGTACATTCCATTACATCCAGTATCTTTTCAATTTGGCGGAGCCATTCTTCAGCTTGAATAGGGTCAACTCCTCCTCTGAAAGCTGGTGGGTTTAGCTTTTGAAATTGTTCAAGAGCTCTACGGGGGTTGTATACACTTGCCAGCTGCAACAACCAATCTGGGATTCTGTCCGGCATTTCCCGATTAGCATTAGATTGCCCACTCAGAAATTCTTGACTTGCCGGGGGATGGACGCTCCCAATTGCGCTGTGCAATGGGACGTTGCCCTCCGAGTTGGCATCGGATGGAAGAAAATTTAAATCCATCTATTACCTAGAAGAATAGTTGAACTTAATCAATGGTAACTCAATGATAACAAGTAAAATAGTTCACAACCAAAACACTGATTTCATTTATGCATAAAGTGTTTTCATGGTAACATATACATTAGCATGACTGCATTCATCCAAAACATACCAATGCAGACATAAAGGGACACATGTTCATATATAGCTATTGACAACCACTTTCTTTACAAAAAAAAAAATATCACTTATGTGAATCAACATTCCTTTTCTTCAAAAACAAAAACAACAAAAACAAAAATGCCACCCATCTAAACTCCTATCAAGGGGTAATGTTAGAACCCGAGAGCTTTCCTCCCGGTCGTCCCCTACAGGTTCTTCTTCTGGGTCTTCTTCTGGATCCTCTTCTTCCGGTTCTTCTTCTACTGGTTCTTCTTCTGCTTCCTCTAGTACAGCATCAAAGTCACATCCCCAATTTTCATTATCATCTACAGGTCCATATCTTCTACCCAGCTGGAATTCCACCAAATACCCCCAACGAAAATCCTTCCGTCAGGGTTCATCTCATCATTAGGTAGGACTCCCAGGTCCTCAGCTGCTGGTGCGTCCCTTATGGCACTTTCTGCCTCATTAATGTCATCTTTCTCATTTTGCCCCAAGCGAATCCCTGCATCTGAACTGTCTGGGGGACCCTTCAGAATAACATCTGGATCGGTCTCATCAGATTCAAATTCCCAGTCCATTTGGTCCGCGATCCAACTTAAACTTTCCGACTCCGGACCGTCAGACGATGATTCAGTCATCTCAGAATCTCCCATCTGTAGAAGTAAGACATTTATATTAGCCGATGTGCCTTCCAATTCTCTCCAAAGTAATAATCTGTATGAAAATACAATCAAGACATGATAGCAAATCATCACTTATTTAACCATGCCGATCTTTCATAAATTTTTCCTATGCACAACTGTCCTACCAATAGGTTTAACCCTGACTTATGTGATATTTTGATTGTTCTCCCCTTCCGGTGTCCCATAACACTGGAATTTCTTACAAAGGGCCCGCACCCTTTGCAAGATCCATTTGAACTAAGGTATGCGGGTACCCACATTCAAATGTGGAGAACAGTTAAATATCCTACATTTCAGGGCCAAATACTCTAAAACTATACCATCATCCTCATACCCCACCTCTAACTTACTCTAGCACACATATACCTGACTTCATAATCAGTCTTACATACTACATCTATCTAGGCTAACCTTGCCTAATCCATGCTCTGATACCAACTGTAACGGTCCCGGCTCTAATAGACAAGATTAGGCCTAAAACACAATTTATCTCCATTTCTCTTATAAAAATTTTGGCAGCATCATCCTTAATATTTCATTTATTCCACTTACAATAACCCACAATTTCGGCCCAAAGGCCTACTTAATTCCATCAAAGATTTCGGCCCACACGGCCTACTTATCATGGCACAACTCATCAAAACTTAACTATGTACATAATGTCATAACTTGCATCCTCCATCACAAGCATATATCTTATCATCACAACATCACGAAGGTTAGCTTTTCCAACAATCATATTCCCACACATAACCATCTTTCGAAGTCCAAGAACATAACATAACCAAGGAGATCACAATCCAAAACATTACATCACATGAAGGTTCCTAGTTTCAAATGCCTTAAAGACAAATATACATCAATTACATCCCAACATGTTCCTTAGAGACAAAGGACTTGGGTAAAGTCCATACATACACATTTAATATCACCCGGCTAAACAAAATGGTACCACAACATGTCACATAATCCATAACATAACCCTTGCAGTTAGAGTGGCCTCTTACCCTTATCCAAACCTGAAAAAGGTGGAAAGAAAATAAAATGAGCTCGACAGCTCAATGAGTAAACCATGCCATAGGGTGTTAATATAATAATTTCATAAGATAAACAGTTTAAAAGAGGTAAATTACAATGAGTCCCATAAACAACAACTTGTTCAAGCTACCTTACTTGTTCCAAGCTCCATACACATGTGGTCTACATGACTCCACTATCAAAGATTTGCATTTAACTATATCATGACACAAAAGAAATAATTGTATGTACTTTTCGTGGGTTAGTCCCCTCACATCAATTCGGCTCGTTATACACATCAAGTGACCTTTTAGTTTGACACAAGCATTATCAATCATGTATGCAACTTGACAGTTCACTTTTAGATATCATTCAATCTAAGTGAAATTTCCCCGCCTTCCACCTCCTACCGGCTCCCGCACGGCCCCTTCCTCCTTATATATATATAATTCATATAAAACATATAAGTTTCCCCGTCTTCCCCCCTCCTACCGGCTCCCGCACGGCCCCTTCCTCCTTATATATATATACATATACATGTGTCAAATCCCCGTCTTCCCCCCTCCTACCGGCTCCCGCACGGCCCCTTCCTCCTATATATATAAATGCATCATGCGAGTTTAAGTTATGATATTCATACTAAGCAATCTAAACTAACTTACATGTCATGCCCAAAATGATGTGCAACAATAAAGAAACATGCACTTGGGTTTCCCAAAATCATGGTAACGCCATAATGCGCCACTTCCAACCCCGTATGAACATATGCATCATCCACATGTACTCACTAGTACACAACATAATGTTATGACATAAAGAGGGATTATTCTCCATGTACTCTTGTGAACATAAAGTAAGCTTCAAGTTTATATCATATCTACATCGAATCGACTATCATGATATTAACCAAGAAAGATAGCGAAATAACTTGATAAATTGGCTCAATAGGCATACATAATATACTAGAACATGAGTTCTACACATGCATATCATAACGATGTAATGTAGAGACATAATATGCATGTAATACTCTTTTGCATTTCAATTAACTAAAAGTTAATCACCAAACAGCGAATTAAGATGCTAAGCCCTCTCATTTAAGCATGATTGTTAAGCTAGAGCATGTACATTACTCATGTATCTCATCACAACCAAACATAGAAACCCCACAACTAGGTGATACTCATAGGCTTCATTTAGTTGAGGATAACCACAAATAAAACAGCAATATATCAAAATTAGTACACTTAGGAGTTACTTACACAACATTAAATTCTGATTTTTAACTCTTGATAGAAAAATATATCCCTAAGAGTTAGATTTACGCACAATGGTTTATAACTCTGAAACAGAGAATCAGACTTCAGGAGAAATCTGTTTGGCCGTGAAAAATCTCTCCTCCAGCTAACCAGGAACCTCCCCCACGAAGATCTGGACTTCCCCTCCCTGATCTGCCGCGGATTCCCCCTCTTTGCCGCGGTTCTGCGGCAAGGCAGCAGCGCCCCGCGTGTCGCTGCTGCTCTGCTTGCTACGCGCGCGTTTCTCCTCCTTCCCTCTGGTGGAGTCTTGATTCAGAATTGAGAGAGGCTAGGATTTAGGGCTAGAGAGGGTATACCTTCCAATTCTAGAGAGGAGATGAAATGGAGGATTTAGGGTTTCAAGTTCTTCACAAATGAGAGGGAAAAATTGCAGAATTTGGGAGAGGAAATCTGCAGAATTTTTGGGAGAGGAAGATGAAGAGGCAAGCTTGGTAGTCAACCCCTTAGAATTGCAAGTAACTAGGTGGGGTTCTCTCATGATGCCACTTGGCCAAGACCCCTCTCAAGGTGCCACATGGAAACCCAAATCTCAAGAGACCTTAGCCCTTTAATCTTCCCCCTAATGCATACTTACCACTAAAAAGGTATTAGGATAAGCTTGGTTGATTAAGGGGGTATGAAGGATTTGGTTGAAATTATCTTTTACCATTGCTTAAATCCTAAATTTGCCCAAAAAAAAATACATGTACATAAGTCTACATGCCATACATTTTTTTAGTCACCACAATCAAATAGTTAATAAAAACTTTGAAAAGGGAAGTGGGTCTATTAATTAAGTTCAATTTGTTGACAAAGAATTATGGAGGGTGACTACTTCTATATAATGCCTTAACCAAAATTCTTAATATTTAAGGTGAGGAGAAATTAGGTACAATAAAATTTTGGTTGTTACACATATTGTTTGTCCCACTGCAGGGGACGGGGTAGTGCTGGCTACCATCTGTTACTCATGAGCTCCCGTTATTGTTTTAGCTCATTGAGATTCCCGTTACATGTTACAGCCCTAGCGGGCTGGCCCTGGTCTCAGCAGCCAGGGATCTGGTAAGGCGGTTGTCCCGGGTATGCACGGGATACACCCACCCGATAAGAGCTCTTCGACCATAGGTTTCCAAATAACATAATATAACAGTATACACAATAGTGACGTCGGGAACACTTGTTATTTGGTCACTCTCTCGTTTGGATAATGGTACCCGTAGGCCATGTCCGGATGGGTTCGACTGGAGTGCGGGCTCTAGTATGAACTGTCAGTGGTATGGGACACTGGAAGAGATTGATTAAATTACCATGTGGTACTGATTGCTACTATTGTCTAAATGACATGACTTGCCTGACACATGTATACTATCTTGTTACTGGTCCTGATAATTTATCCGCTATCATGTTACATGGATATCTGCTACTTTGCCTGGTACATGTTACTCTTTCTGTGGTGGCATACTACGCATGTTCTGCATTGCATCTATTCTGTTTGCATATGCCCACCTGTATGGTCACTGCTATCACGTCACCACTAGACGACAGTATTTATGATATAAACCGGACACGCCTAAAGAGATGACCAGATGATAACCGGCTAGGTAGTGATGGTATTAAAAGATAACATGCTTATATCTTTCATGTTTAGATACTTCTGCTGCTTATTATATGCTTAGGATATGGTATCACTAATACAACAGCATGTCTTATCTATTATTATAGTGCTTGTATTATTATAATATATATTATTGCCTCCTTCATTTTACCACTCACTAGGTCGCTTTCTGACGACCCTGGGTTGCATGCCCAGGTTGGAGGTCCGAGTTATCGTATTGTCACATAATCTATTGGAGTCACAGAGGAGACTCACCATCGAGATCCTTCATAGGTATCTTCATATTTGTTTCTGTTAGCTCATTTATCCCTATTTTCCTATCTGTTATGATCGCTAATCGCTTCCTGCAGGTATTCTTGTACTTACTTTATGCTGGAACTCATATATCTATAGAGATTATTTACTGTACTGAGGCTTAACGTACGCGTGAGGGTGTTTTCACCTCGCGTATGTACGTCGCCATAACGTCCCCGTACCTGCGGATCGGGGCGTTACAGACCCGAGTGAGAATTGTTTGTTTTGATGTTTTTTATCCCAGAAGAGGATCAATTTGAGGGTTTGTTTGTGAGACACATTGGAAAGAGATTTTCTTTAAGTGATCTTATTTCTCTTTAGTGATTTGAGCATTTTTGTGTAATGACTGAGTCAAAGTCAGTTATTTCAGAGACCATCTCAAGCAAAATCACTGATTGGGAGCTTGAGGTCTAACTATCTAAAGTGAAAAAGAATCATCGATGTAGATATCATGGGCAGAGGAAGGGTTGGTCATCTTACAAAAGATCCTCCCAAGTCGATGATGGATGATTAGAAGCGAGAAGATGACATGTTATTTGGGCAGATCTCGAACATTATGGAGCCATGTGTTCAAGACTTGGTGATTCACTCTATTGTGAAGGAATCGTGAGATTATCTTTAGGAGATGTACTCAGGTAGTAGTAATCTCAATCGTGCCTATCAAGAGTTGTTAAGTTTTTCTATACTGAAGAACAAACTCTCTGTTCTTTCGAACCTGCTTCGCCTGTGGGGGTGTTAGAGATATCAATGACAACACGTGACTCATGTGAAACATGTGATTCATGTAAAAGAAACATCTCATGAAATCAATCAGATCCTAAAATCTCCTTATGAAAATAGGAACACAGGAGGGTTATAGGACTCATACACCATGTGTTTCTCACACACTCTCTCTCAATCAATGTTTTCTATTGTTTCACCTAACTCAGTATAAACATGTGATAAATATATGTATATATATAGAATCAAGAATCATAACCAGTGAAACCTTATCATTATTTCTTTTCATTCTTATCTGCTACCACCCACAGAGAAGAGATTGACCCAGATCAGGACTCACCGCCCCCACTCCCTTGTGGGTCCCACGCAAGATTCATTCCGGCATGTAACATGAATATATATAAAAGAGTAGATAAAGGGTCTGTTTGGTTGTCGTAACTGGCCGTAATTCGTAGTTGTAATTGGTAAAATCTTTTACAATTGTAAATGAGTTACATATATGTAAATTTTACGGTGTTTGGTTGGTAATATAAAATTGTAAAATGGGAAAGTGTATTGTACTTTACGGTGTTTGGTTATCGTAATGTATAAGTCGTAAGTGAAAAGTTGATCACAAAATTAACTATTTGGTGATTTAAAAAGTTTTAATACTGCAAATAAATATTAAAAAAGTTAAATATTAAAAAAATTAATATTAAAATAAAAAAATATTACAAATTTGTATGACCACAAAATTAACTGTAACTAGGCTGCAAGTGAGTATTAGTTGAGTTACGTAAGTCTTTTACGAATTACGGTCCAAACAAACGCCGTAGTGTAACTGGGTAGTAAGTCATTTACGAATTACGGAGTTTTACGCGAAACAAACGGCCCCAAAGAAGATCTATGGCACTGGGTCGTGCGGGGCTGTGCAGTTGGAGAAACGGGGAAGGGCGCACGATAGAAGAGCGGGCCGTGGTCCCCACACAGACGGGCACCTCACATCTCTGTGGGTCCCACGTTTGGGACAGGGTGACTTTTGGGTGAGCTTAGCCGTTGGATCATTCAAGATTGCCGTCACAAGAGTAGGGCACCGATTTACTTTTCGAGAAATACTATTACGCGCTCATCAGCTGTGTTTTTTTGACTAGGACCACTGGGTTTAGTCAAACTATGTGCCTCGCTATAGCCAACTGGGCCTCGGGCGGGTCGGATCCGGATCTGATGCTCGCTTCCCCATCAATCAGGAACACAATCTATTCTATTTAAACAATGGTAACGTCTTTATGCTTCTTTATTTATTTATTTATTTTTGCCCTTCCCCAAACAAAAGCCCCTGTTGAAGTCGAGGTTCTCCATAATCCAACAGAGCTGATTTGTGATGAGCTTTATTTTGGGCCAAATTATGAGTTTGGTTATGAAGTGAAAAATTGAACCATAACTATATATTATAGCATGAGTGACCACTGACCATTGACTGGTATATCAATAGAACCATGGACATATGACAATCTTTCATTTCATTTCATGTTCTTCCTTTGAAGATGAGGACACTTTGGTCTGTAGACTAATTGTTTGTTAGTATTAATTTTTTTTTCTTTTTTTTTTTTTTTGTGTTGTAATCTACAATACCATCTGAAGTTTTAGCCTGAGTGAATTTATGGTGACATCAATATAAGGAATATGCTAAATATTTAAAGCTGTATTGTACTGAATGAGCTTAGTTAGACAGTATGTTCCATCATATCCATCAAATCTTTTTATTAGGATTTTTAAAGTAATGCAGGGCGACACTAACGCGGGTGTATTATGTAATAACTGGAGTTCATATAGCACAAAAGGTTTTAAGTGATTTATGCAAAATTATTTAATGCACGTGCAATATATTTCATTCGTGCAATATATTTTACATAAATATCAAGAAATTAAATCCTGAGTCATTACATCAGCTAAAATTACACGATGAATCCATTTATCAATACATATTGAAAACTTCACCGTTCAGAAAGTGTTGGAAACAACTAAAAAAGCTGCAACCTGAGCTTTAGAAATAAAAAATATATCGACAATAATATCAATCCACAGGAATTGCTCATGGAATCTTGGTGATGTGTGGTGCAAAAATCTGAAAGAATTATCAACAAATCTTTGATTTTGAGGAGTGTAGTGGAGTACATAACGTACCATCTTTTTTTTAAAAATTGATAGATGAGGCGTATTGGAAGCTCATATTACACCTGATACTGACACACAACCTTAATATTCACGTCGAGCGAAACAGAAAGCAGAGTGAAATATCAGATACAATCAGAAACTCTGGCTGCGACTCACGACCTTTATTCTCCACCCAATCAGCACAGATATTAGCTTCTCTAAAAACATGAGAAATAGCACTAATCTCAAGTTCAGACAATAATCATTTGTCAATAAGCTTGTAATTTGTAAACGGGTAACGGATCCTGACGGAAATAGCTAATCGGATTCGGATCTAGAACATATTATGATGGGAACGGTTTTCGTTGGCGGTCCGGTTTGTCCTGCTTCTTGCACTTGCGGGACGCCGACGAGGGCATTTTAGTCATTTAATATCCTCTCTTTTTAAGTGTTTCTAACCAGGGGTTTTTTTTTATTATTGAACTAAGATTTCTCTCTCTCTTCAGGTCAACTAATTTATTGCGAACTAATTTATAACTTTTAGATGATTTAATTTCTCCAAGCGTCGCCAAGAGCTCAGCTTTAGCTGTATCCATCTAATTTCTCGGTTCAAAGTGTCGCTCTCCACAATCTCTGCAAGTATTTACTCCCTCATTCTCCCAATTTCCCCCCAGATTTTTGTGTAGAAAATCGAGATAGCTAGCATGAAACAATGCTATTTTTAGATGAGGTGTTTATAGGTTCATGGAGTTTTGGACGGATTTGAAGGAGTATTGGCTCAATGCGGAGATCGGTAAATTATTTTCTAATTTTGGCCGATCTCAAGATTTAAAGTAGTAATTTTGAAGGTTTTTTTCTTGGTTTTTTCTATTGAGATATTGCTATAATTGGAATTGACCTCAAGGTGAGAGTTTTTGGATTGCGTGAATCTGATAGAGGTCGAAATCAGAAGGCCCTGTTCTTGTTTTTTGTTTAATTAGTCAGTTTTAAGGAATTCGAGTTCAAGTTAGCCTTTTTGAGCTTCATTTCGGAAGATCTCTACTTCTTACGGAAGATTTGAGGTGGTAGACTTTAGCTAGAGATCAAGATTAACAGTTGGAATCTGAATCGGAAAGTATAAGCAATTCATCTTGTTTGCACAATTAGAGGGATATCTGAGATCCCATGTTCATTATAGACACCCTAATTCTTGAGGGATGATAAGTGCTGTTCTCTGGTTTAGCTTCTGAATTGGGCTGTAGAAAGATTGATTTTGTCGAGGAAACATGACCATGTCTTCACCTAAAGGGCTCACTGGTGTTATACCAGTTGCAAGGTCTAGATTGTCCATTGTCGTCTCAGTGGGAGGGTTAGCTCTCTTTCTTGTTGTGGCATCTTTCCTTCTTAGTTTGTATCCCGTCGGTTTGTTCTCTCAAAGATATTTTCAAGAGGAAGGCGCCGGGAGACCTTCCTTGGTGTCTCTGCAAGAGAGCCACACCAAAGTCGTCGCTTCGAGTCGAGAGTGGTCTCAGAGTGGGTATGAAGAGATTGTTATTAAGGAGCCATCACCTAAGTCGGAGGAGAAGAAGGGTTCAGCCCCTGATACAGAATTATCTTCTGATGAGAAAAGGAAGTTGGGATGACTGATGGTTCAGTTCCTCAGAATACTACTGAAATTGATAAGAATTTGTCCATTGGTGTCAAGAATGATTCTCAAAAGGCCAGCTCGGAAATTAATAATGTGGAAACAATAGTTCCGTCTCCTCCCTCGGAATTAAAATCGAGAATGGGAAGCCCAAGTCAAGTAAGTTCTTTTTTTCCATCGTATTCTATTTTAATTCTTGCTTTGCCAATGAGCAATGACTTAGATGTAAGTAAGCTAGTTTAGTTGTTGGTTCGAGCTTTATTTACAGTACTTGGTATGGAACTCGTTTACCTTCAGGCATGACTAGTTTTATTTTCTCAGTGAGCAATCCTCCTTTATGTAGTTCCCTTTTCCTGTTTTGTTATTTGCTTTTATAATAATCTGGTTTTGCTGAAATGTATATTGCAAGTGGTCAGTGATATTGGTTCTGAAGCTGCTGACTTTAAAGTAGTGAGTACCCTTTGAGTCCCTAATGAAATGCTGAAAAAACATAAATTAAAGGAAAAAACTCATTTTTTTTTGTACAAGTAAGCATATTTGCAGTTTACCATAGAATTTTCCTCCCTTATGGAATAAGATTCGTTGAGGGAATCTTCTGGTGCTTCACGATAGCATGCGCAAGGTCTCAAGGGTTATTGTGGGAGATGTTGTATGGAAGCCGGATCGGAATAACCCAATCGTGATTGTGATCGTGAAATCACACACAGAAATTAGCAAGCAAAGAAAATAGACACAAGGAGAAATTAGCAACCAAAGAAAATAGACACAAGGATTCTGACGTGATTTACCTAAATTGGGCTACGTCCATGCGGAAGGCGCCGAAGAGATTTCCACTATTAGAATAGGAAAGAATTACAAGAATAACAACGAGGCTTGAACTCTTCTTCCTCACCAAACTCTCAACACGGAGAGAAGACTCGGCAACACACAGAACTAGCAATGACGGCAAAACTGAAAGCAATACATCTTCAAAGAAGCTCTCAGCAAACGAAATAATCTGCTCAAAACCCTTGAATTAATCACATCCATCCCACTCAATTTGCTGCTGCTGTTTTGCCTTATTCCCGACTCCCGAGTTCGAAATCGACTCAGAAACTCAAACCTGATGAGTTGACACAAACTGAATTGTGTGCTGCCGCATCCAATTAGCATATGTGATAACAGTTCTGATTGGGCTGCTGCCAGAAGAGTCCACACAAATTCACTTTGTCTAATTGGCCTCAAATTCAAAGAACAAATAGGAATGTGCATATGCTGTCACACCTAGTTGAGATTAATTAAGGTCCATGTGCTGCTTGTCCATGGGTCAAGGGTTTTGTTGGTCCATTTGGATTTGAGGCATAAAACCAACAGGAGAAGCACATCCTTTGATGCAATCAGTTGAGATAGAAAGAACTGACCTGAAAACACACTTGCTGTATCATAGTGTTGAAGAGCGTATCTGGAGTAGATCTGATTTCTCGTTTGGCTGGATTTAAGGATCTTTTGGCTCAGAGTCAGAAGTTTTAATTTATGTGGTCTCTCCCGGTCCACCTACTCCATTTAAGAAAGAAGTGACCAAAAATCTTATCAAAGAAGTGCCAAAATTTTTATCAAAGAAGTGACCAAAATATATCATTTGCATATCCTCTTTATTATTGAATAATAGAAGTATGGACAGAGGAAGAATCAATAACGAATGGGAAAAATAATCAAATGGATGAATGCTAGAGAAAAGCTTGCTATTTGCTTATAAGGGGGATGAATTGGATTTATATCTCCACTCCTCATTTTTGAAAGAGAAAGAACTTGCTAAGGGATGGCAGCCCGCCAAAGTGATTTGAAACGATAAGAAACCACATCATGGGTGAGGCAGTCGCGGCCAACTTTACGAAACTTAATCTGCTGCAATGTTTATAGTCTAACACTTGCAATGTTGAAGAATATTGCCGAATTCTAAGTTCAGATATGATTCATCTTCTATATAAGTTGTAATTCCTCATTTTGGTATAAGTTGGATCTTCCATGTCAATTTTATAATTTGGTAGGTGTCCTTTCCTTACAGGTTTCAGCTTAGGTTAGCCTATATAGAGGTGTCCATAGTTACGGTAGGTCGATAGATTCATGAGAGTTTTTGTGGCGGCAAAGTCATTATTGTCTTTTGTTTAAAGGTGGCGCTACTGTGTGAGCACAAATTAATGAGAGAGCATTTGTTTGTTTATGGTCTGTGTTTCTTGAACAGTATCTTGCATGGTATGATGGAATTGCGACCATCACCACCATTCATGCATTTTGCAATCCAAACATTTTAGGCTATGGAGAGATGGTCTTACAAAAGAATGACCAAGTACTACCGTCTGTTAAATTGACATCCTTTTTGGTACAACCCTGCTCTAGGGCCAAACCCTCATTCAGTTGATACCATATTCCTGCCTGAGGCAATTATGAGTAAGATATTGCCTTGCCACAAAAACCTTTCAACGCAGTTGCCCGGAAGGTATATTTTCTTCATTGGTCAGGCAATTTAATCTGATTCTCTTCTGACCTAGAGTAACCATCTAATCCTTTGTTTCTAACTTCTTACTATAGATTATCGTAAGCTTAATTTTAGCATTTCTAACCATTTTTTAGCTTTCATCTTTGTGGGCTCTTATTTAAAAGTTTTTGTCTTCTACACTTTTTCCGATCTTTATAAGATGCCGCTTTTGCTTAAATTACCTTTTGGTCCTGTTCTCATTCCATCACCAACTATCATTAACTGCAGCCCATTGCCTTTAGATTCTGTGAGGATTTCCTTTCCTACTTTCTTAATACAACAAGATATATTATTCCACGCAATGTTTGTTTCCTTATCTGGATTCCAAGGACCTTCTCTCTCATTCTGTTTGTAAATTTATTAAGTTCTCACCTTTATGTTCACCATCTACTTCTTTGTCCCTTATTCATTCTAGTTCTTCGCTATTGCTTCCTATTTCAATTATCTAATAGCATCATTTAGAGTGTGAACAAGCTCCCTGGTGTTATACTTTTAATCTCCACATGCTCCCCTGTTGATCCTCCTAGTAGGAAACAAATTCTATTTTGCCTATTATTTGATCCACGTTAAAGATATTAAATGTTCATCTCTCTTTTTAATTCATATTTGCAAAACAGAATTTTCTATCTTTCAATACATGTATTTTCTATCATAGAGTCATATAGCAATTGCAAAATCCAAAACCATATTTCTGTATGTTTTTTTTTACCTGTGTTGATGAGCTTGATGAACCCTCTTGGTATTCCTTGATCATAAGTGTGGATGAGTTTATGTTAGTTGTTTGATAACTGCCTGCTAGGAGGTTGATCATAAGTGTGGTTGAGTTTCTGTTAGTTGTTTGATAACCGCCGGGCGCGGGGGGGGGGGGGGGGGGGGGGGGCATAGTCTTTTGTATATGATAAAATCTTAAAACTCGTATTTTACACGTGTTATAAAAGTGGCAGTGTCATTAAAAAATACGTGACAGATATGTGGACGGTGTACTGCTGAAGGTTGTTTTTTGGGGATTCGAAGGATAGTTTTTTGGGGAGTTTGATAGTTTAGGGCTTTTTCTGGGAAAACTGTGATAGTTTATGGTATTTTTTGTAAAATTAGCCTAATTTTAATATTAAGCAACTCTTTGGTCCTTTCTATTTGTTGATGTTCGTTAGGCGAGTGTACATTAGTCCAACAATCTAATTCCACACCCCCCCCCCCCCCCCCCAACTGGCTTCATATATATAGCATATAGTAATTAGTAGATGGTAGATAACAAAGAGAATTTATTGCAGGACAAATTTGGGTTTTTTCCAGACAACAAGAAGTATCAACGCTCCAGTCTTTTCCTAACTGCTTGGTTCTTTTTCTTTCTTTTTTCTTTTTTAACAAAGGCCGTAGACCTATGCTTGTTTAGTTATCTTAGGATACAGACAGGAGCATTTAGAAGAATTGGGGTTTGATGTTTTTGTCTGGATTATGTGAAAAGAAAACTGTAATTGCATATGACCATTATCTTTACAAATTTATAATTGGATTATTTAAAGAAGAAAAGAAGCATGTGTTTCCTGGTCCATAAAGTCCAGCATTCAAGATTTTCGTAGAACTGATACAAGATGCATTAATACAATGCAAGTCTCTTATGTGCGCTTTGCTTCAGTTGCATTATCTTTGTATCTTTTAGAATCTTCAGGTTTCAAGTGAGTTAGATATGGAGGGCGAAAGAATTGAACCTGTAACTATTTCATCAACCATTGACACATTGTCACTGACTATGCACCTTGCTGCTGTTGCATTTCTTTGAATCCTTTTGGAATTTGGATCTTCAGGTTTTAAGTGAGTTAAGAATCATAGGTGAAACGAACTGAACCTGTAGCCCATTCATCAACCACTGACACATTTGTCACTGACTATGCACTTTACTGCTGTTGCATTTCTTTGAATCCTTTTGGATCTTCAGGTTTTAGGTGAGATAGAAATCGAAGGAGAAATGAACTGAACCTGTAGCCAATTCATCAACCACTGACACATTTGTCATGACACATTGTCACTGACTGAGTGAAGTTGATGAGATTTGACGGCGTTCATGCTGCTGAATATGACAGTATTTTCCCTACTTTTCATTGAAATAAATCTGCAATATAGACTTGGGGAGACCCTTTCTCGGAATGCTTTCCTCAAATTGCATATTATCTAACTAGTTATAGATAACATTGCTAATCTTTAGTTTATGTTCTATATTATTGTCAGGGAGCTGTGATCTGTACCATGGGAAATGGATCTATGACCCAGCTGGACCTCTGTATACAAACAACACATGCCCTTTTATCACGCAGACGCAGAATTGTCAGGGAAATGGGCGACCAGACAAGGACTATGAGAACTATAGGTGGAAGCCTGACCGGTGTGACCTCCCACGGTTCAGTCCTAGGAAATTCTTGGAGATGATGAGGGGCAAGACAGTGGCTTTTATTGGGGATTCAGTTGCACGGAATCAGATGGAGTCCATGCTTTGCATCCTATGGCAGGCAAGCTCCCCTAGCTTTTCTTCTGCTTTACCTGTCATAAAATAAAAGAGATTTATCTGCTGGTGGACATTAGTCTTTTGTCTTTAATATGCAGCTCTATCGATGTATAATTGAACCCTCCCAAGTTTTGGGACAAGGACAAATTAACTGCCATTTCCACTTAAACTTGACCTGTGGGTGAATAAATGCTATAAAAGATATACACTTTTACTGTATTTGTATCAGTTTCTCTGTGATGGGTGCAGCTGTCGGATGTCCTAGTCCATGAACCCCAGTATTTCAAATGATCCTTACAACCTAAACTTTCACAGGCAATTCATGGGCCCATGAATTTAGCAGCTATAATGGATTAGACCTTTTTAGGGGGCTTGCCCTGGAGACAAGGGGCCGCATATTCATTTTCTTTTTTTTTTTTCCCCTCCTTTCTTTAGAACAGAATTACATTCATTCCCTAGGAAGATCTTAACTGAAGTTAAATAAGGAGACTAACTTTTATCTTTGTAAGTAGAAAAAAGAGGCACACAAATTACACACAGATATACCCTGTAATTGAGAAAATTTCTACTCGACAAAATCTTATTTGTGCTGGAGAATTCGACATACAAGCAATTGCCAAACAAGCAATCATGAACATTAACCTGATGAAAATTTCCAATAAGTATATTTTGAAAAAAGAAAATGCAACTATTAGGCAGCTGTACTGTAAATAGCCGATTTGAATCATTTCCTGTTACAGCTGATTGACAATTAATGATTTTTGGTTCTTCTAACAGGAAGAAACTCCCAAGAACCGCGGCAATCGTCGGATGCAGCGATGGTACTTCAGGTCCACATCTACGATGATTGTCCGGATATGGTCATCATGGCTCGTACGTCAGAATGCGGAGCCCTTCCAGTTTGCCCCCAAGGGAATCACCAAGGTGTTCCTCGATATCCCCGATGAAACGTTTATGGAATTTCTCCCAAAATTTGATGTGGTTGTCCTGTCCTCCGGCCATTGGTTTGCAAAGCAATCTACCTACATACTCAACAACAGTATCGTGGGTGGACAGCTCTGGTGGCCGAAAGATGCTGGGGAGATGAAAATGAATAGTGTCGAGGCCTTTGGCATCTCAGTTGAAACATCTATGACTGCAATTGCAAATCATCCAAACTTCACTGGTCTGGCCATTATTCGATCATACTCCCCAGACCACTATGAAGGTGGGGCTTGGAACACAGGCGGGTCATGTACAGGAAAGGTGAGGCCGGTCAGTGAGGTGGTGAGAAACGGGTTCACTGATGTGATGCATGAGAAGCAGATCACAGGTTTCCAACGTGCAGTAGAGAAGTCGGGAAATGGTCATTCCAAATTTAGGCTGATGGACATCACAGAGGCGTTTGAGTACCGGGCAGACGGGCACCCGGGTCCGTACAGGAGTTTGGACCCAAACAAGATCACGAAGAGAGGACCACATGGTGAGCCGCCACCTCAGGATTGTTTGCATTGGTGCATGCCTGGGCCAGTGGATACTTGGAATGAAATTCTATTTGAGGTCATCAGGAGGGAATTTGAGGGAGCATGAGATGAGATGAGTTGTAGATTCTATTGTTCATTTAGGTTTTTGATGGAAGGTGTTATTGTACGATATGTATATTTGTGAGGAGGATCTACAGCAGCTGCAGAAGCTGCATCTCGTCCACGGCATGACAGAGGTACATCTAGTCATTCTTTTTGTTGATCATTCTTTTACTTGTCGAAGCTCATGTATCGATATTCAAGAACTACAGGCTCTGTTTTTTGAGGTAATAATCAAGAAGTTCAACATTGTGCGCGAGTAATCATGAGACTAAAGACAGGTTATCGTGATCGAGTGAGCTGATGGCTTCTTGCATTTGTGTGTTTTTGTATGTTGTTACTGTGATTTGTTGCTAGGAGTTAGAACTCTTTGTGGTGATGTGTTTGAGCTTGGATAAGATCTTACGTACATTTTTGGGACCTTATTCTGCATGTTTTCAGTTGAGAACTGGGAATGAAGTAACACGTGTAACAACTGTTCGGAGCAATGAAATCAGGTTGGGGTTTTTGATTTTGAAGCCTCATCCTCTCCCTCAACAAGAAGAAGCAATCAACAGACTGTTTTGGCAATTTGATGCAAAATTAACAACTCTACATTTGTCAAAATATAACCACGTGCATGGCACGCGCATTGTAAATGTTTGACACATTAATGGAGTTCTAAGCATCATTGAATGCTTCTAAAATACATAGTATACTACAATAGGAAATTGTTATCTGTATGCTGTCAGTGTCTCCAAATGGGTTTGGCTCGTTTGGGCTCTGTAGGATTTGAGGGAGGTTCAAGTAGGGAAATCCTCATGTCCCCCATAGCTGAGTTCTCAGCTGACTTCTCTATTTCTTTATAAATAAATAAATTAAATATCCCCTTAATTTAATTAACTGCCACACTCAATTAGTTAAATCTCTGCATCTTTGCTTCAAAAAAAGTGATCATAACTGCTGCTGCTGCTTCTTCTTCTCTCTTTCCATGCTATTTCTCTGGACCTTGTCATTGTTAGGATTTGGGTCGGACAAATTATCCCGGCCAGAGGTGGGGATGGTCCTAGGTATATAAGGATTTGGGCAACTCCGTCTAGAAGGCTAGTATTTTGGGATGGTGCCCCAAGTCCTTCAATTAGTATCAGAGCCATACCCTGAACTTAGTCGTGTGTGTGGGTGATGTTTGACGATGTAAGATCCCCTAATGACGCAAAGGCGCAATGAGCTTGATCACTCCAAAAAGGCGCAGTAGGCCCCTGTAAAGCTAGTTGGGCTCTTGAAAAATTTGACAGTGGTGCTCCTTTGCAATGGACGTGCCGCCTCTCACGCGGTGTAGAAGAGTGACCGACTGACAATTATTTGTCTGTTCAAAGATAGAAAATTTTGCTCTAAAAATTCTTCTTTCAAACAGCTCAAGAAATGGGGTATTTATAGCCCAAATGAAATCTGCCCGTTGGCAGCAGGAAAGGGCAGTTTTGCCCTTCCGGTCAACCGCCCGGTCGACCGGCCCAACGGTCATTTTTATGACCGTTATGCCTCCGGTCGACCGCCCGGTCGACCGGGACTAGATACAGAGAGCAGCAGCTCTCTGCCAGTCGACCGGCCCACCAGCCTTGGCTGCGTGCACGTCCTGTGCACGTTGGTCGACCGGACCAGTCAACCGACTTCTGCTACGGTCGACCGGTCCGGTCGACCGGCAGACAGCCAGGTCAATCTTTTTGGGGATTAAAAACTTGGATTTTTGACTTCAATTAAATCCCATAAAATCACATAAATTCCATAAAAATCAGTTCTTATTAGATTTTTGAAATACAAATATGTGTGACAAAAATTCAACACATATTTCAAACAATTTGAACCATTTTTGTGTCTTGAAAATTTGCTTTAAACCAAAAAGTGTATTTTCCAAAACTTGAATTTTTGAAATGAAAATCGTTTTCTCCAAAACTCATGTAAATACAAAAATATGATATTTAAACAACTTTGAAGCATATTGTATATGGATAGAATCCAATATACATGAAAGATATTATATCTATGTTTTTGACATGAAATTCAAAAATAAGTTTTGTTTAAATACAAAACTCCAAACTCATGAAATAGGCTATCAAAATAAGTTTTTCTAAATAGATGAAGCATAGATGTATATAGAACAAATCTAATATACATTAAACCATGTAAACTTATTTTGATTCTATTTATTCATGAAAACCATATATTTGAACTAGAAATCCAAAAGCGGTTAAACCAAAAACATGAAACTTTAAATAAGTGTGTGTAATGTGAACTTGAGCATATCAACACTATCTAATCTTTACACAAGATCTAAACAAAATTTTAAACTAAACAAACTGATGTCTTCTTATAGAACTCCTTCTCCAAGTCGACTCGATCCAAATACGATCCAACGAGCTTGACTCCAACCGAGTGCTAGATGTGAACTTGACGCTCGAACTCTTGAATCATCATGTGAAAGCTCCAAAACACCTTTGTTGAAGCTAATCACCTACTAATATTTGATCAAATATCTGAAACTAAATATCACAAGATTATTAGTAAACTATAACTACATGAGTTAATCATCATCAAAACTAGAGTGAGAAGGGCCTCTGGGCCAACAATCTCCCCCTTTTTGTTCATGACAAAACTCATGGAGTTATATATGCATGTATTAAGTTAAGCTTCATAGAAGCTCCCCCTTAACTCATGCATAGCAATAAACATAAAGATATACAATGAATGCTCAACATAAATATGCATAAACATGATATTTGATACCAATGAAATAAACATGCTCTTGATACCAATTTTAAAATAAAAATGTTCTTAAAAATGTTGCTCTTGATACCAACAAAAGCTCTTGATACCAACAAAAGATGCTCTTGATACCAATAGTAAAAGATAACAAATTTAAACAAACATGCATATAAACAAACATGCATATATTAAACTCCAAAATATCTCTCCCCCTTTTTGTCAATTCATCAACAAAGGGGTACAAACAATAAAGTCATAAATAATATTTTTCTTCCTTTTTGCATAAATCAAACAATAAAGGTATATATGCTATATACATTCATGAAGATGAGAGACGTGAAGTTAACTCCCCCTGTATACATGCATTTATATGAAAAGAGATGACAAACCCTAACCACATAAAGTATAATATGCAATGTATAAAAGGAAATGTGAAGCTCCTACTACACACGTATATTACATACCAAAGAAATGTCAATCACTTCAATATGACATACACTCAACATGAATCTATATATAGAGAAGATGTTAAGCTTCCCTTGCATATAAGCAATACAAAACAAAACATTATGATACCAATTGAAAAATATATCAATTTAGTATGAAGGTATACATCAAAACATCATGATACCAATTTATGAAACCAATTGAAAATAAACTAAACATTTTGAAGAAACTAACAAAAATTTTGATACCAATTAAAAGATATAAATATATAGGAAATCTTGACACCAATTGTAAAAATTAGTACCAATTGAAAATATTTTACACTTTTGATACTAATTGAAAAACATAAACCAATCTTTCTAGTTAAACACTAAAATCATTTTGCAATAGAGATACCAAATAGAGAATAATATCAATTTAATATTCTGGATACCAATATTGAAAATGAAACATATACCAATTGAAAATAATTTTCATTAGGAGCGTAGAAAACCAAATGAAAACTAAGATATCATTTTTCAACATAAAGAGTGGGAATAAGATACCAATTGTAAACAAAACCAATTGAAAGGTAAAACATGAATTTTTCTCCCCCTTTATGAAATACTAATGAAAACGATGCATAAGCTTGTATAATATACTAATCGAAAAATAATTATCATTAAGGAGTAACTCAAGCTTAGCATAACCAAAATTTGTGCTCAAAGATATAAAGATATAGTAAGCACACTCAAAAAACATATATATGTATGAAAAATAAAATACCAAACAAAATTGATATTATTTGAAGTTGAAGCATACATATATAGAAACAAATATGAGTATACAAAATAGATATTAATCGTGATACCAATTGAAAACACAATGAGGATCAAGTGTATAACTCATACCTTCTAATTGAGGTTTTACCTGCACACAAGAATACAGAATTTCAGAACTTTTAAAACAGAGATGTGCAAGCGCTCAATTCTACCGCGATAGCAAGTGGCTATGCGGGTCGTGATCTACAAGGAGGGACTAGCGATGGAAACTTTTTTAGTAAGTCTTCTTTTAAGATACAAAGTTTGGTTAAAGTTCTGCTTTAATTCTTTAAAAGAAAAAGGAAAAATTGAGTTAAAGTTGAGTTAGAAAGAAAGCGGTAGAATAAGAAGGTGGAGAAATAAGAAGTGATTTGTGCAAATGAGATTGAAAAAGAATGATAAAAGATTTGGTGGATTGTGGTGTTCTAAACTAAATGACTAAAAGAAAAGAAACTAAAAATTACTTTCTTCTTTTGGCCAAATACCTACCTTGAATCTTTTGCAATGATGTTACCTTGAAGCGAGGCGATCAACGTATAGCCCATAAGAGTTGATTCCCGTTTCCTCCACATTATATCATCCAGACATTGCAAGTATGAAGTGATACAGAATGAAACTCAAAATCCATCGTCATGGGCTATCGGTGGCACTCGCAAAGGCAAGGCTCTTTCGATACTTTTAGACTCACTTGGATAACAATTGTACCAAAAGAAGAAAAGTAGAGAAGAAGAAGAAGAACACAAAAACAAAGTACATACAAAAGGGAAGTACAGATTCGATTTTATAACAATAAAAGAAAAGAAGAAAATCTTACACCGGTGTCACTCTCAGCACAAGCTTCGTTCTCGTTCTCCTATGAAACTCTGATCTCCTCTGATTTACATAAATTAAAACTAAAAATTACATGAAAAGAAAATAAAAACCTACACTACAAAGAATGAAAAACTGGACTAGATCCTATCTCTGTATGGTCGTCCCCATTTATAGTGAAAATCCTGCCTTTTATAGACAAAAACCCAGAGGGAGAGGTGTGAGAAGATAGGGGGAGCAAATGCTCCCCCTAACTTTTTAACCAAGCCGTGGAAACGCGACTTTGGCCGCGGAAACGCGACTTTGGCCGCGTTTCCTCGGCCAGGGTGTGGCCAGGTGGCCACACCCTGTTGGTGGTGCTCCCCGGCTTCTCGATTTGTCTTTATCTTCAGCAGGATTTGCAGTTTAAGTCTGAGATTTTGACGAAATGACCTTTGATCCTTAGCTTCAACCGATCAATTTGTAGGGATTTGTTCTAACTGATTTTCAACCGATCTGAACCGACCTGATCTGCCCTGATTTACTGAGTTCGAATTAACTCTGATTTAATTCAGAATTTAATGGGCTTTTGGGCTCATTTCTCTTCACTCTCCTTTAGGAATGGGCCTGCAAATAAATTAAATATTTAATTAGGAAAAAATAGAGTTTATTCTATAATAAGTATGAGAATATGATAATAAATGTTCAATATTAGTGACCAATCACACCCCCATACCTATCTTTTGCTCGTCCTCGAGCAAAACAACTAAACTATACTAGGGATTATTAGACCATTTTCGCAGGTCACTCGATTGCACTGAGCATGTGCAACAAGCCGTTAAACCTCTAGGTTTCCCCTAGAGGACGAGTTTTGTCTCGTGAGGGTTTTCAGTAGATTACACCCACAAAATCCATAAAGAAAGAGAAACAAAAAGTTAGTATTTTCGAAAAGTATTTTGAAAGAGAAAAATATTTGAAATATAATTATAAGATTTAAGTAATCTATAAGTTATAGGAAAACTAAATTTTTCATTCCTAAACTTAGTCTCTATTCAAAAATTTGTTATCAATCAAAGTAAGGAGTCAAATTGTACTTCTCATTTAGTCTATTACTTTACCCTGAGTCATATGCACCATCGTGACTGTGAAGTTTGACTAAGGGTTCTTTAACTCTAACTCTTATACTTTATATATATATATATATATATATATATATATATATATATATATATATATATATATATATATATATATATAGGGGTTACTGTACCTCAGCCGGTAGGCTGAGAGAGTTTCTTAGCCGGCAGGACGTGGCTACATCATAGCCACATACCTGTCATACATTTTGACGGACAAAAAGATGAAAAATCCCGCCCAATTTAATGTCAGTCACCTCAACAATGCATCTTCTGAAAATACCCTCGGTCACATCTTTTTACCTTATGTAAAAAAGTTGTCTTTCTCAAAAATTTTCATCTCTAAAATTTCACCCGATCATTTTGATCCAATTAGTTCTTTTGTTTCACAAATTTGATCCGTTTTTTAAAAAATATATTTACAACACATGGCGCCAAAGAAATCATCCGCCGAAAAAGGTAATAGAAAAAAGATATTTTTCAAAAATTTTTAGGGTTTGATATTTTAATTGTTATAAATTTTTTCCAGATTTATTTCCGTTTGAGTCTTTTTTATTTTTTTTAAAAATCTTTGGACCATGTTCGCAAATAAGAAAGAGATTTTGAAACTTTAGATGACGAATAAATTTTTAATTTAAAAATTTGTAATACAAAGATAAAGGTGTATTTTTTTCAAGTTTTTTTTCATTTCGTTCTATTTTTAGTTTGTCGCAGTATTTTCGAAAAAGTGATTTATATGTATGCGACCTTGATAATATTTTTTTAAATTTAATTATTTTCATACACTTTATGTCGACCTCGGTCGCAGTTGTTAAAATTTTGTTTTCAAATCTGTGTGTCTCAGGATGTTTTTTTTTTGGACTTTTCAAATTTGACGAATGCGACGCTGGTTGCAGTATATGAAACTTCCTTTTTTTAACATACTGAAGACATGGGGTCGCAGTTGTTTCAATATTTATGTAGTGTTTTGCGACCATGGTCGCAGTGTATTTAACGTCATTTGTTTCATCATTCCTGGGTCGCAGTTGTTTATTTTGCACTGTAGACTTATGCGACCTTCGTCGCCGTGTATACCCTGGTAGCATTTGTTTGTGTTCGCACTGTAGTCTTATGCGACCTTGGTCGTAGTGTAGACCAGGGTCGCAGTAGTTAGTGTTTGCACTGTAGATGACTGCGACCTTGGTCGCAGTGTCGACCCGGGTCGCAGTACATGTTCTTCCCGATCAATCACAAACATAGTGCCGACGATCCCGGATTTCACTGGACCATGTTGGTATTTGATTGCGATACACAAGAGTGGATTTTTTACAACTCTTTGGTCCCAGCTGAAAAAATTAGTAGCATATCAAAGCTTTACCAAAAAGATGCAAGAATAATGGTGAGTTGAAATTTTTTATTTCGATTACTGTAAACTTGCATTTAATTTGATTAATACTAATTTTTTTCCTATTGACATTGCAGAAAGAAAGATTATTACAGATTTTTGAGATTGATTTCAATAAATTAATGAGAAAAATAAATATAAAATACACAAGATGCCCCCAACAAGCAAACAGGTATATAAATTTTTGACATCTCCTTACCTTTCATATTTTCTACCTTTTTTTAGTACAAAAATCTAATTTCATTTAATGATTACTCTATGAAAATTTCAGTGTTGATTGCGCTGTATATGTATGCAAGTACATGGAAAGCATAGCGTCTGGTAGTCCAGCAGCTGTTGATACTGTTACGGATGCTGATGTACAGAGACTAAGAAGTGAGCTTGCATACATGATACTTGCAGATAAAGAGAAGAGTTGGGATGAAGAAACAGAAATTATACGAAGGACAGTATTTAATGACTAACAGTTGACAATTTATTGATATAGCACAATTTTTTAATTTATAAATGTAAAAATAATTGCAATTGCAATTCATTGAATATTTTTTTTTTTATAAACATTTATATACATTTATTTATTATAAGTTCCATTGATTATTTCCAATCTACATTTGTTACAACTTGGATTTTACTATTGCGTACTGATGTTAGAAACAAACATGCGTTCAGTAATTGTATTGCGACCAAAGTCGTAGTAATGACCGGTTTGAGTTACAGTGTTTCCTTGTACGGCGATACTTTAATCGAGACAACGATCATGGTCGCAGTTACTTAATCGTTCATCAGTTCCCAATGCGATCGCAATAATGAACTGTTTTTAGAGTTCAAAGTAATTCAAAGTGTATTAACTTTTAAACTGTTTTGGATAACTGAACCGTCACCTACGAAGTATACAATTTTTAGGAAAAGGTAGAAAATAAATTTGGGAGATATTCACGTGGTTCGAGAGCTTAAACCTTTTGGAATTCCGGGATTAAAAATATATAAAGGGTCATCAGGACAGGATTATAAACATACTAAATTGTTTTTGCTGAAACTCGTTACTCTCACTGTTCGGAATTAGATTCAAAAAAATGTCTTCTCCACCGTCTTCACCGGAAAGAAGCCAATCATCTAATGATGATTGGATGTATAGTTCTGAAGATATGCCTCGCTACGGGTCAGAGGATGAGCTTGATACAGACGACCCGTTCTGGGAGTTCATTGATGAACCAAAATACATCAATGAAGAGGAAGAAAGCGAAGAGGAGATTGTCGCTGAAGAGGTGGAAGGGACGGAAAGCGATACGGAAGACGAAAGCAGTCATACACTTGACGACGAATCTGATTATGATGGTGATGACGAGGATTAGAAGTTTAAAACTTGTATTTTGTTTTTTTTTTCAATATATATAATTCTGTTTTCTAAGGTTAACAATGTGAATTATAGTTTTTACTACTATGTCTTAGTTGAAATGCTGTACAATTGTTACAAACCCTCATTTTAAATATTTTACTAATAGTCTTTATTGATGTTTACGCTAAATGAATATACTGCGACCAAGGACGCAGTTAATAATTATATTATTTCACCCGAATAAAATTTTAAAATGAAGGTTGCGAATTTGGTCGCAGTTGTTGGCCGCAATCTTAATAAAACACACTGCGACCTTGGTCGCAGTTGATGGTCTTTAGATTTAATCAACAACAACACTGCGACCTTGGTCGCTATACATGTTAATATAAAGGAAACACCTGTAGGTTCACCTAGAGGGGGGGTGAATAGGTGAAGGCTAATCTAATGGTCACTTAATGATGAATTATGCAAATAATGCGGAAGCTAAAAGCAATTATGACCAAATATCAACTTTTACACTAAACACTATGTATAACACAAGAGTGTTGCCGAATTCCCCGTGAAGGGCTCTGGACAAACTCCTCTAGATTCCCCTTGAATGGGTTGAGGTGCCGCGTTGGCTCTCTTGGTTGAATACAAGTGTTAGCAACAAACCCACGCAAGTATATCAATATGAGCACAAATGAATATCTAGCATATAAAGATGAGCACAATAAAAGTATGCAAGATATAAAAGAGACAAAGAGAGAGAGAGTGAGCAATCGCAAATACAAGGGTATGTTTCGAGGTTCGAGCACACTTGCTCTACATCCCCGCCTTCGACACACGAAGGATTTCCACTATACAAGATCCCACTGGATCTCTCCTCGGTGCCGCAACACCTACAAGCCCTCGGACTCCCTAGTCCCGTACACACCGCAAGCCCACCGGCTCGCCGAGGCCGCACCTCAAACACGAGTTCGCACCCGAACCCGAAAACACCAAGTCCTCACTATGACCCAAACAATCACGAGCACACTTGCCCGTCTCCTCAAAGAACAAAGAAAAGATCTTTGGTGATCACAACACTTTGATCACCTAAAGCACTCTCACTACAACACACCTATAGGAAGAATAAATCAATGGATGCTCAAGTGTGGTGTGAGAAAAATAAGGATGTGAGAGGTGGAGGAAAAACTCAAAGACTTTCTTTTAACACTCTTGATAAATCTCTCCTTTTGATTGGAAATATTTGCTCTAAATCAAGTGGAGGAAAACCCCTAAATAGTTCAGGAAAAACTGGTGAAAACCCACTTGAAAATCTTATCTCAAAACAATGACAAGTCCCCCAATTTATAGGCTGCCAGAAAACTAGCCGTTGGGGTCTGTCAGAGCTGCTGGTCAACCGGGGCGGTCGACCGCCAACGGTCGGATTTCTGACCGTTGGAGCCACGGTCGACCGCCTGGGTCGACCGACCCACTGGGGCTGAGAGCTAACTCTCTGTCGGTCGACCGATGCGGTCGGCCGAACTTTCCAGAGAGCACTGCTCTCTGGAGCGGTCGACCGGCACGGTCGGCCGTCCCCCAGTACACAAAGGCGTGCACGTTTGTGTACGTCGGTCGACCGGTCCGGTCGGCCGACTCCTGTATTAGTCGACTATTAAAGGTCACTAGTCGACTTATACGAAGCCTGAAACAGTTTTCTGGGATTTAAAACTTGGTCTTTTTGGCTTAAATAAAATCCCATAAAATACATAAAAATCTACAAAAATAGTTTAACCAATATACTTTGATATACAAACATGCTTGCACAAGATCAAGGCATGTTATAAAAGATTGGACTATTTTTGTAAGTTGAAAATATTTGTTCAAAAACTAACATGGTATTTTTCAAAACTTGATTTTTCCAAAAACTTGTTTTTCCAAAACTTCATCAAATACAAAAACAAGATATTTAATCAATTTTAAAGCATAGTGTGTATGGATATGATCCACTACACAATCAAGATGAAATATCTATGTTTTTGACATTAAGCTCAAAACTTGATTTTGGATAAAAGATATGTATACATGAAAGTACCAAAATCAACAAAACACTTGAAATCTTCACTTGAATACATATTTGGATTTTGGTTAAAATTCTTTTCTAAAACAAACTAAATCAAGAGTGTGTGTGTGTAAATGTACTTGAGCAATCCACCAACTATCTATCCTTTACATTTTATCTAAAACATAAAAATCTTATACCTAGACACAAGTCTTCATCTTCTTGAAGTCTTCACTTGAAGGATTCTCATCTTCTTGACTTGGTCTAAGTTTGATCCAAAAGCTCCTTGGATCACACCGTGCTAGCTTCAAATCTTGACATTTTATCCTTTGTTGAGCTATGCACCTACTAAGATTTTGATAATGAATCTGTCACTAATTAAACACAAGATCATTAGTAAACATAACTTCATGAGTTGATCATCATCAAAACTAGGGTGATAGGCCTTTGGGCCAACAATCTCCCCCTTTTTGATGATGACAAAACTCATGAAAGTTATATATGCATGGATTAAAGTAAAGCTTCAAAGAAGCTCCCCCTTAACTCATGCATAACACAAAATAATAAATATATGCAATGAAGTTCATAAACATGTATGCAAATGAATGGAGATAAAACAAAATAAATCTTTTTCTCCTATTTGCAAAACAAAACTTATATGCATAAAGAACAAGGAAGACAAATACTTCTCCCCCTTAAGCAATGAAAACATGCATATAAACTCAAATACTTCTCCCCCTTTTTGTCACTCATCAACAAAGGGTTCAAAGTAAAATCAAATCAAACAAATTTTTTCTCCCCCTTTTTGTCATAAACAAAGAGATCAATAAGGGGTCAAATCAAACATATCAACAAAATGTTTTTTTTTAATTTTTCTTAAACAAAATTTTGAAAGGTATCAGAGCTTTTGTAAAACAAATTTTTTAAGATACCAAATTGAAAGCAATCATTTTATTTTTAGAACATATTGATACCAATTGACATTTAACAAATATGAAGTTGAAGCATTTTGATATCAATGGTAAACAATGATCCAAAATTTTATTTTTCATCATAAACTTTGTGCTTTTGTAAATGTGAGCCAATTGTAAGTTAAGCACATGAAAATCATATATATATATATGTATGAAATAAGTATATCAATTGAAATTGATACATACATATATAATAAAACAAAATATGAGTATATACAAAATAAGTTCATATTGATACCAATTGAAATGATTCAAAGATACCAATAGACATAGCAATAAGATCAGGTGTATAACTCACAACCTACCATCCCTTGATATGCACAAGGTAAAAGATTTGTCAATTAAGCTTATAAGGCATACACGCCCATCCATCCGCCCATAGAAGGTAGGGGTTTTCAAAAAAAGATTTGAAAATAAGCTTAGTTTGAAAAAACTCTACCAAATGAAGAACAATTAACTAGTTAAAATAATTTTTGAAAAACTAGTTAAAGATCCTTCAAAAACATGAAATTAAAGCATATATATATTTCATGAAACATACTAAGCACATAAAGGTTCAAGCACTCATAGTCCATAAAACTCAAAAATTATCTTGAAAAGTAAAAGATGAGTGTTTAAAGGTTATATACATAGCATTTTCATGAAAATAGACATTGAGGCTCAAAATGATCAAGAATCACATTTTTAACAAAACAAACAATCATGAAAATCATTTTTCATTAAAAACACTAATCTTCATGGTATATGTATGATTTATCCAATTCTAACAATACACATACATATCCCAAATATAAAAGAGTCTATTAATAATGTTTGCATGAAGGCAAGAGACTCACGGGTATACATGTATATTTATTAGATTTGAATTAAAAATACATATACATGAAGTAAAGTATAAAATAGGCAAAACATGTATAAAAGAGAATCATCAAAACTAGTCTATACATGTGCATATAGTGGGTACAAATGAGCATGAAGTGCAAACATATGTAAGTCACGTGTAACTCACTATTTGTACATGTATAATACAAGTTTTGATAAAAAAATTACATCTAAGCATGTTATTACCACATGATGCACACAAAAATATGAACATGCTATATGATATATGAAATTAAAAGCATGTACATAAAAAGTAGGAGTTTAGAAATTGTTACCAACTCTAAAACTCCAAATATGGTGGTTGTCCCACCAAGCTTCCTTGATAGCGGTGCTGCAAAAATGTGTCCTTCAAGTCCATTACATCCACTACCAAGGCACCAATCCTCTCACGTCTTGTGAGAGCCCTCACCTACATCAAAAGCAAAAGGTGGGGGTTTTGGTACCCATATTTTCTTGGGTCCTTTGGGGTTAGTGCTATAAGGAACCCAAAATCTTTTATTAGCAAAATTGAAAGCATTAATCTTATCATAACAAAATTTTGCTAAATGGCCTTTGCGGCCACAATGTGTACATACGTACACCTTAGTATGCTTATGTGTAGGAGTGTGATCATGTTGTGCAACATAAGCAAATGCATGGTTATGATGTGCATGAATGTGTGGAGTTTGTTTCTTTGAAAACATTGACTCCAACCTAGAATGATTAAATGCACACGAGTTCAAAGTTGAACTCAAACTATCTATTTTATTTTTCATATTCTTAATCTCACTATCATCAATGGTAGCATGTAAAGAGTAGTGAGAAATAGAATCATTTTTCTTCTTTTTAAAAACCTTTTCTTTTTCCTTTTCTTTTTCAAAAAATTTCTTTTTCAAAGAGTTGTTTTCTTGAAAAACAATTTCCTTTTGAGTTTCCACCAAAATAATTTTATCTTTTAAAATCGTGTTCCCTTCACAAAGATCATTTAATTTAGACATAAGGGAAACATTTTCATTTTTCAAATCTTTATTTTCTTTTTCTAAGCATGCAATGTTAGTTCTAAAAGAATCTTGCTCTATATGCATGCAATCAATTTTCTTTTTCAAAATTTTATTTTCCTTTTTAATCATGTCATATTTCTCAATCAATAATTGGCAAAAAGTGGTAAGCTCATCATATGACATGTCTACATCCTCATCCTCGGATTCGGTATTTACCTCAAGGGGGTTATCCCCTTGGACCATGTAGCACACATTGGAGATGTCGCTTCCAATGTCCGAATCGCTCCCGGCATAATATTGTTCTTTTTCACCAAGAGAGAGGAGGGTGTTCCACACTACAAAAGCCAAATCAATGTTAGCAACCCTAGATAAGTAATCATCATTTAGGGTAGATCTTAAAGCATGTAGGGCTTTTGTATTAGCCTCAAAATTCTTACCATCTATACAATATGCATTATTAGTAGTGGCAAGATATACATGAAAACCTAGGGCTTTGAGGTATAAGGACATCTTCACCTTCCATATATGGATGTTAACAATATCAAACATGGGTGGTGACATGAAGTCCATGGTGTGTGTACAAAATATTGTGATTAGCCTAAAAATAAGGATCTTTTACTCTAGGTTGTTAGACCAAAATCAGAGTACCAAGCTCTGATACCAATTGTAGGTTCACCTAGAGGGGGGTGAATAGGTGAAGGCTAATCTAATGGTCACTTAATGATGAATTATGCAAATAATGCGGAAGCTAAAAGCAATTATGACCAAATATCAACTTTTACACTAAACACTATGTATAACACAAGAGTGTTGCCGAATTCCCCGTGAAGGGTTCTGGACAAACTCCTCTAGATTCCCCTTGAATGGGTTGAGGTGCCGCGTTGGCTCTCTTGGTTGAATACAAGTGTTAGCAACAAACCCACGCAAGTATATCAATATGAGCACAAATGAATATCTAGCATATAAAGATGAGCACAATAAAAGTATGCAAGATATAAAAGAGACAAAGAG
Source organism: Agave tequilana (assembly GCA_038442645.1). Taxonomy (NCBI): domain Eukaryota; kingdom Viridiplantae; phylum Streptophyta; class Magnoliopsida; order Asparagales; family Asparagaceae; genus Agave; species Agave tequilana. The sequence continues at coordinate 47,186 of JAVJIF010020745.1, forward strand.
AGAGAGTGAGCAATCGCAAACACAAGGGTATATTTCGAGGTTCGAGCACACTTGCTCTACATCCCCGCCTTCGACACACGAAGGATTTTCACTATGCAAGATCCCACTGGATCTCTCCTCGGTGCCGCAACACCTACAAGCCCTCGGACTCCCTAGTCCCGTACACACCGCAAGCCCACCGGCTCGCCGAGGCCGCACCTCAAACACGAGTTCGCACCTCACTAGAACCCAAACAATCACGAGCACACTTGCCCGTCTCCTCAAAGAACAAAGAAAAGATCTTTGGTGATCATAACACTTTGATCACCTAAAGCACTCTCACTACAACACACCTATAGGAAGAATAAATCAATGGATGCTCAAGTGTGGTGTGAGAAAAACAAGGATGTGAGAGGTGGAGGAAAAACTCAAAGACTTTCTTTTAACACTCTTGATAAATCTCTCCTTTTGATTGAAAATATTTGCTCTAAATCAAGTGGAGGAAAACCTCTAAATAGTTCAGGAAAAATTGGTGAAAACCCATTTGAAAATCTTATCTCAAAACAATGACAAGACTCCCAATTTATAGGCTGCCAGAAAACTAGCCGTTGGGGTCTGTCAGAGCTGCCGGTCGACCGGGGCGGTCGACCGCCAACGGTCGGATTTCTGACCGTTGGAGCCACGGTCGACCGCCTGGGTCGACCGACCCACTGGGGCTGAGAGCTAACTCTCTGTCGGTCGACCGGTGCGGTCGGCCAAACTTTCCAGAGAGCACTGCTCTCTGGAGCGGTCGACCGGCACGGTCGGCCGTCCCCCAGTACACAAAGGCGTGCACGTTTGTGCACGTCGGTCAACCGGTCCGGTCGGCCGACTCCTGTATTAGTCGACTATTAAAGGTCACTAGTCGACTTATACGAAGCCTGAAACAGTTTTCTGAGATTTAAAACTTGGTCTTTTTGGCTTAAATAAAATCCCATAAAATACATAAAAATCTACAAAAATAGTTTAACCAATATACTTTGATATACAAACATGCTTGCACAAGATCAAGGCATGTTATAAAAGATTGGACTATTTTTGCAAGTTGGAAATATTTGTTCAAAAACTAACATGGTATTTTTCAAAACTTGATTTTTCCAAAAACTTGTTTTTCCAAAACTTCATCAAATACAAAAACAAGATATTTAATCAATTTTAAAGCATAGTGTGTATGGATATGATCCACTACACAATCAAGATGAAATATCTATGTTTTTGACATTAAGCTCAAAACTTGATTTTGGATAAAAGATATGTATACATGAAAGTACCAAAATCAACAAAACACTTGAAATCTTCACTTGAATACATATTTGGATTTTGGTTAAAATTCTTTTCTAAAACAAACTAAATCAAGAGTGTGTGTGTGTAAATGTACTTGAATAATCCACCAACTATCTATCCTTTACATTTTATCTAAAACATAAAAATCTTATACCTAGACACAAGTCTTCATCTTCTTGAAGTCTTCACTTGAAGGCTTCTCATCTTCTTGACTTGGTCCAAACTTGATCCAAAAGCTCCTTGGATCACACCGTGCTAGCTTCAAATCTTGACATTTTATCCTTTGTTGAGCTATGCACCTACTAAGATCTTGATAATGAATCTGTCACTAATTAAACACAAGATCATTAGTAAACATAACTTCATGAGTTGATCATCATCAAAACTAGGGTGATAGGCCTTTGGGCCAACAACACCTACCTATCGTACTGCGACCTAAGTCGCAGTCATTGTACTGCGACCCTATATTGCAGTTGCTGGCCCTCTTTATCAATAACAACATTGCGACCTTGGTCGCAATTAACCATGTATACTGCGACCAAAGTCTCTGTCTACATTATATACACAAAAAATAAACTATATAGGAGAATTTTGTAGCAGTAAAACTTTAAAGTACAACTACTTACAAAAATAATACAGTAGAAATCAAAGAATGATAATAAATCTGATTATAATGTCACGCCAGTGGCAGACTGCGACATGAATTTCTCTACACTGTGCGACCCTGGTCGCACTTCATGAAAAATTGAAGTCTTTGTTCCTTCAAGATGGAGGCAACCCAAAACCTACTTCTTCTGCCATTAAAAAGGAAATAGTAAGAATTTTAAAGATACATCATTATAAAAAAATGATTAACAAGTTTAATGTAATACCAATAACGGACAACCAGTCCTGTAATGGCCCAGCTATTGGCAGTTACCACATCTTCGATGTTTAACTTCCTTCTGATATATAGAATCTTCAAAACCAGACTTAAGCCTGGATGCAGCCTAGGCCCCCCTAGTTGGTACAGGACCAATTGGATCACGTATATTCAATTCTTCACCATCTCGCAATATGACAACGGAACCACTGGAACCAACTGTAGTTTTAGGCTGTGATGAATGATCATTTCCTGACATGGCTCTGTATTCTCTAGTGGTTTCTTGGGCAAAACTTTCCAAAACTGCCTCCAAATTTGAAAGATGGATATCAAAATCAGCGACCATGTCAAGAATTGCATTAAATTTTGAATGAATTGCCACAATCTAGCCGTCCGTGGAGTGCCTTGACTGGGAAAAGTCTTCATGCCATTTTCAATTCCAACGTTTTTGTAACGAGCATCCAACCTCCATCTCTGAAGTATATATGATTCCGGTATATGTGTAACATGATTGCGCCACAAGATACACAGAATATGTCTACATAGGATACCGTCTGTTTCAAATAACGAGCAACTACAAGAAACATGAAGTTCCTCACGCTTATCATAACTGACCTTTTCCCAGCTGTCTTTTGATTCTGAAAAACTACCAACCAAATATGTGAAAAGTCACCTAGAGGGGGGTGAATAGGTAACAATGCTAATCACGGGGCAAATTAAAAATTTAAAGTTACAACAATCAAATTTCACAAGATGAATGCAAGCAAGTAAATATGACAATGATTATGATGAGCAAGATAAGAGCAAGTATAGTAAAAGAGTGCAAGAAAGTAAACCAATCGCAAACACAAGGATATGTTATCGAGGTTCGAGCACCCAGCTCTACTCCCCGCCTTCCCCAGAAGGATTCTAGCTACTTCCACTATCACAAAGAACAATTACAACCGGAGTACCCAACTCCTCAATTACAATCACAAGAATATCTGAGTAGTCACAAGACCACAAACTCTCTCTTTCAAAATCTCTTCCCTTATAAAGGTCCTTAGAGAATAATGAGTAGAATTGAAGCTCTTTTGTGTGTAAGGAAAAGAAATTGAAATCAGAGAAAAACTTTCGAAAAACCCTTCAGAAATGAGAGAATTTAGCACAAAAACCAAGAACTTTGAAAGCCTTAAACTTTTGAATTTTTAGCAATAATTGTTGTAGCCAATTTCTCCCCAAACACCCCTATTTATAGGAGAGGGCTAGGGATTAGGGATAAAACATAATTACTGATGTTTAGGAGGTAATTAGATCAAAATATATCCTTAAACGAATTTTAAACACAAAAGACAAAAATAAACAACTCTTAAAAATCTGCCCGTTACTGTTCAAACGGTCAGATCGGTCGACTGGGCCGGTCGACCGGTAGTTCAAAATTTGACCGTTATAGGCTAGCGGTCGACCGACCGGTCGACTGAGAAAACCTGTGAGCAAAAACAATATCTCGATCGACCGCCCCGGTCGACCGGCAGACGTGCACACTGATACGTGCCTCTGCCAGGACTGCGGTCGACTGGTCCGGTCGACCGGACCAGACTGACACAGACTCGGTCGACTGTCCCGGTCGACCGGATCAGGTCAAAAATCGATTTTAAGAAAGAAAACAAAGAGGATTTTGATTTTAACAAAAATACTTTTGAACAGGGAATAGTATAAAATATAAAGATGTATCTGTAGGCAAAAACTTGTATGCAAAAATTTTTGTATAATTTATAAGAAATTATTTTGGAATGAGCATGTGCGCAAAAACGTGTTTGATAGAGCTTCAAACCTATCCACTATTCTTTAACATACTATAAACTGAAAAACAAATTACATGAAGACTTCTTGAGCTATCTTCAAGTCTTTGAGCCATCCAATGCCTTGCTAGTGCCTTCTCTTCTATGATCCTTCCTTGATGTGCAATTTGCCTTCCTTGCTTGGTGGAACTTAGAAGTTCTTGCAATAGCTAAGCGAATGGTCTCTAAACATGGTACAAACCTGAAACTTATCTTAACAAACTTATTAGTACCAAATAGCTCTAATTTGGTTTGTCATCATCAAAACACAAAACAATTGGAGAGTGTAACCTCTTGGGCCAACAATATGTTGATCCAGATTTGTCATGTTCCACCTCTTCTGAAAACAGTGTCATTACAACTGCCCATTCCTTTTGGAACAACTGAAAAATCTTCGGTATATACAACTTCGAAACCTGTATCTCATATGGATTCGATGTACAATTGGAAACAGAATTCAAACCTCAAAAATCTTGAAGAGATTCAGATGTACGACGGGCAGCAACAGCTTTATCATATTGGTGAACAAATTTCACTAGTTTCGTGTTTGCATTAACAAAACCATCAAAGAAGGAATTAATACTCTCGGACCTCTGACTGGTTGTCATTCCAACACAGAAAACATCTTTGAGATATGCATTAACCCAATGTCCACGAAGCCTGTACATCTTCATCAACCAACTATCATCATCTTCTTCTAAATGATATTTTTATTCATCAGAAGCCATCGTTCCTCACAAGTGCTTATATCACGGGAGGTGTACCAAGCATGGAAATCGGAGACCATATCTTCTCCATACTTGTTTGCCATTGGGATTTGTTACTCGGCAATATGTTTTCGCACATGCCAGAAACAGTAACGGTGCCGAGAAGTTGGGAAAACAATCTTGATGGCGTCACCAATCTGCGCATCCTGATCAGTAATAATCAGCTTCGGTTCAACTCTATGCATGCACTTGAGCCATTTTTGGAATAGCCAAACAAAAGTATCCCTCTACTCGTCAGCAAGCAATGCAAAGCCGAATAAAATTGACTGCCGGTGATGATTTACTCCAGTGAATGGAGCAAATGGCAAGCTCAAGTGATTAGTTCTGTATGTTGTGTCAAAAACGATCACATCACAGAACCTCAGATACGAGGAAATAGCTCTTCCATCAGCCCAACAAAATGCTTCTAAGTGTGCCCGCGTTATCGACTTCACTTGAAAAGAAGAATTCTGGATCGGTCTCGGCTTTCTCTTGAAAATATTTATAATAGCAATAAACTCATGACCGCAGTTATTTCTACGTTGACGAGTAAAATCAATAACTTGTTGCGGGCTCACTTCTTCACAGCCTTCTCCCTGGCTCATTGCATTCACAACGCGGGAAATATTTGAAGGCCGCATTCCCACATCAACCAGATTGCTCATAATGCTTCTGCTAATCTTTGAACGATGAGTCTGGTGAGAGTAATGGTGATGTACCTTATCGGGGCTTGACAATTCATGTGAATGAGTATCAACAAATTTTGTGATAACCCAATATCTTCTGTCAAAAAATAAACGAAGACGGACATGCATCTCAGCAGGACAAGCTAATCTAGTGTCAATTCGATGATGCACTGTAAGCCCCTCTTGTCTTTTGTCACACAACTTCTTCACACCTTCCTTGTTGCAGCAAAATTTTCTGCAAATAATCTCATAAGGAGGCTTTCGTGACTTATTTGTACCTTTTCTTCTCACGCTAAAACCTCTATTCCTTGCAAAAGAATTGTAGAAATTGTATGCTTCCATATCCGACAGGAACTGTTTCCCTATACTTATCTGAGCTTCCAGACATTTCTCCATGTGCATTCATATCCTACAAAAAACAATTACACGAATTACATGAATATAAATATTTTTTAGATATCACACGTCTAAAATATAAGTTATATAACTGCGACCAAGGTCGCATAAGAGATGAAATCTATATTACTCCTTATTAAAGACTGCGACCTAAGTCGCAGTTATCCGTATGTGAAGAAATCTATATTACTCCTTACTTAAGACTGCGACTTAAGTCGCAGTTATCCGTATGAGAAGAAATCTATTTTACTTCTTACTAAAGACTGCGAACTAAGTCGCAGTCAAAAAAAAATATTTCACATACGAGATGGAATCTATATTACTCCTTATTAAAGACTGTGACCTAAGTCGCAGTTATCCGTATGTGAAGAAATCTATATTACTCCTTACTACAGACTGCGACATAAGTCACAGTTATCCGTATGTTAAGAAATCTATATTACTCCTTACTAAAGACTGCGACCTAAGACGCATACCAAAAAAAAGATTTCACAGCCGGAGATTATTTTCAAATAAGATTGCGACTGAATATTAAAACGGTCGCATTTCTGAAACTTTAAAACATGTGTTATAAGTCGCAGTACCACATAAACTAAAGAGAAAAAATTCAATATTTAAGAAATAGTTTTAAAAAAATTGAAACAATTAAAACCTGTTGATCGGCATGCAAAGATGTCAACCCTTCAAGATTTTCAATATTCTGAGAGAAAGTAGAACCAGATGCAATATCTTCCATATTTAGATCGCCAGTAGACTGCTCAGACGTCGACATTAAATATTTTGGAGAAAAAATTGATCTGAAAATTTTATATTTTCAGAAAAAAGTTTATCGCAGGCTGAAAAGGAGAACCTAGATCTGACAAAAAGAGGTAAGGAAATAGGGGGAAAAATAATTTATAAACAATAACCTAAATCCTATAAAGAGCGACAAAAAAAGGGGAAAAATAATAATAAACAATAACCCAAGTCTGACAACGTGCGATCCAAAAATTGCCTTTTGGCAAATAATAATAAACAATAAGGAAAGTTACCGAAAGAGTAGCTTTTCATAAGGGGTTTGGTAATTTAACTTCTTCCTATAAGTGGGCCGCAAGTTAGTGGGGTGACAAAATTGAGCCACGTCACCGCGGGCTGAGAGAGTTCTCTCAGCCGCAGGCTGATATACATTTTTCTCATATATATATATATATATATATATATATATATATATATATATATATATATATATATATATATTTGGTGGTATTATTCCTTAGTTCTATTAGGCTTTCTAATCTACCCATGTAACGAGCCTTTAATCAATGACTCCCAAATCAAACGGTCTTAGGGCACCGGGTGAGAAAACACCCAAAGACTTAAGACTCGAGCAAACAAGGCCTCAAAATTAAGGATTTTATTATATGAACCCCTTTTAGGCGTGAATACTTATACTTTATTAGGAACACATACCCAGCTTAATCAGAGAATTTTTATATATATATATTTTTCTCGAACTTATCTAATCATCTTTTGCATAAATACCAAGGCTTGCTTAGGCCAAAGCACCTAGCTAATCAATAATTAGATTTGTTCATCTTTCATAGATTTTTTTTCTTTTTTATTTTTTTATGTATATAAGGCATAAGAATCTTTGTTTTTGAACCCTAAGTGTGTAAGTGTATGAAGTGTGCATATTTCATCAAGGTAAAGATCAAGGCTAAATTACTTTGACAAATTATCTTCCTAACCCTAAAAATCAAACAAATAATCTTATTTTGATCAAGTATTAGAAATCCTAATTTTGATTTTCTTATTCCTTAAAATTGACTCAATTTCTTACAAAAAATATGTCAAAATATTGTTTCTATTTTCAAAAAGTTTTTAAAAGTAAAGAAAATGTTAAAAAAAAATTTTAAATAAAAAGAAAAACCTAAGTTATGTTAGAACCCTCCCCCACACCTATCTCATACATTATCCTCAATGTATGAATTAATGCATAGATGCATGAAAAAGAAGAAAGGAAAATAAATATTACCTTAAGGTGGTGGTTCCGGTGGTGGTCTGATTGGTCCATGAAATGCGGTCCAATCGACTTTCCGTGGAGTTTGGAGGAACTCACCAGAAATTTCTCTAATATAACCCATTAAAATGATGTATCCATGAAGGATTTTTATTAAAAATTTAACCCCATCTAATTTTCAAATTCCATAATTAATTTCGGAGTCAAATTTGTCAACCGCCTTGTCCCAAAATGGAGTGTGAAAAGATAGAATGATTGACTTGGACTCAGGAAGTACAAGAACTAATACCGACTCACGAAAGTGACTTAAGTCAAGTAAAGGTTCAGGAGTCGAGATTGGTTTAGGAAGTGGGTCCAAATCAAGAAGTTAAAACTCAAGTCCACATTCATTTTCAACAATGGAATGTGACTTAATATTGGTGATTCAAGTTCAAGAATGATAGGTGTGGGAATCAAAACTGACTCTAAAATATTACTCAAGTCAGGTAACAAAACAGGAGTCAATATTGATTCAGAAATTTGAACTGGATCACAGATTTGAGAATCTAGGTCACATTTCTCATTGAGTTCAATTTCATAAAAATGAGAACTTTCCAATTTATCAATGGGACTTTCAAAATTATAAAATTGGTCAAGTTCAATATGATGAACATTAAAGATGGGCGATTCAATTTCATTATGAATTGGCACAGGATCCAATGCTGACTCAGAAAAAAGATTGAAATCAGGAGAAAACACCGGAGTCATTATTGAATCAGGAAGTAGAATTAAATCACTAAATTGAGGTTCAGGATCATATTCATTCTCAAGTTCTATTTCAGAAAAGGAATAACTTGCCAAACTGTCAATATCATTTTCAAAATTTAGAGTTTGGGCAAGTTCAAATGATTGTGCTGAAATGGAACCTTATTTTTCAAAACAACATGACTCTTCAGCTCTAACAGAATGGTTAACGACATCGGAGCTGGCCAAACGGTGAGAACGTAGAGTTTGGACTATCATATCTATGTCATGATTACGAGCATTTTGAGCCTGAGTCATGGCTTCAAGCATCTTTTCGTAGTTGATAGGTTCATCGTTTTGTTGCGATTGGTCTTGAAAAGATGAAGTGTTTTTTAGAATTGGTGGTAAAATTGTGAGTCCATTAGATTTTGTGATTGTTTTTTGGACTCATGCATACTCATTTTCAAAATTGATGATTTTTTTATTTTAGACTGGTAGAACTGAGTATGAATCTTGAAAATATTGTGGACAAGTTGGATAAGGAGGGCAAGTTGGTTGAAAATTGGATTCGGGGGAGGTGAATCCCCACTGACTCTGTGAAGAGTTGAAATTATTCTAGAAATTATGGTTATAAGATTGGAGGCATGGGTTATATTGATTCGGATAAGACCAATCTAACACACTATGTTGGTTAAAGTTATGATATGCCGGGTTGGTGATATCCGAAAAAGAGATTGGTGTGTAATATGGATTACTATTAAAATTGAAAAAATTGTTATTATAAGCCATATCACACAATAAAACACAAACAAAGGAAAAAAACAAATAAATAAGCAAACAAAAAAGAAAAAAATTCTAACCTAAGTTAGAGTTAGGGTAGACCTTTGACCTAGACGACTCCTAACTAGTTAGACTGTCCATAGAAGGTGTAATGCAGACTTTGACCACAAGCTAATCAGCTAGGTCAGGGGAAGATTGGTGGGAGGTTATTCGTCAAAGACGTTCCTTAATTAAGTAACCACCAACCTTCGGGCTTCGGCCCTTAATCCCCTTCCTAGACACTGATTTGACATGAGTCAAATTTCAACACCTTTCCCCCTTAGGATAATCTCCTAATTGAGTCCGAGATGTCCCTAGGGCCAACTTCTACTCATTTTTAGTTAGGCTTGGGTTAGTGAGTGAGGAGATTATTTGTGGGATAAGGGAGGGTAATGACTTTCCCACCTTATCTTATTTATAGGACAAGCCCTTAGATCAATTTAGTGCAGTGTACAAGAAAAGCAACACTTAAGCAATGTAAACAATCCAAAAGTGTTCTTATACTAAATGCTATGCACACATATCTTTACTCCAGCACTCTTCGACAGTAAATAGAAAATGTAATGAAATAGACACGTGCCTGTGCACCAACCTTGGCTGCGTGCACATCCTGTGCACGTCGGTCAACCGGACCGGTTGACCGACTTCTGCTACGGTCGACCGGTCCGGTCGACCGGCATACAGCCAGGTCAATCTTTTTAGGGATTAAAAACTTGAGTTTTTGACTTCAATTAAATCCCATAAAATCACATAAATTTCACAAAAATCAGTTCTTATTAGATCTTTGAAATACAAATATGTGTGACAAAAATTCAACACATATTTCAAACAATTTGAATCATTTTTGTGTTCTTAAAAATTTGCCTTAAACAAAAAACTGTATTTTCCAAAACTTGAATTTTTGAAATGGAAATCGTTTTCTCCAAAACTCATGTAAATACAAACACATGATATTTAAACAACTTTGAAGCATATTGTATATGGATAGAATCCAATATACATGAAAGATATTATATCTATGTTTTTGACATGAAATTGAAAAATAAGTTTTGTTTAAATACAAAACTCCAAACTCATGAAATAGACGATCAAAATAGGTTTTTCTAAATAGATGAAGTATAGATGTATATAGAACAAATCTAATATACATTAAACCATGTAAACTTGTTTTGATTCTATCTATTCATAAAAATCATATATTTGAACTAGAAATCCAAAACCGGTTAAACCGAAAACATGAAACTTTAAATAAGTGTGTGTAATATGAACTTGAGAATATCAACGCTATCTAATCTTTATACAAGATCTAAACAAAATCTTAAACTAAACAAACTGACGTCTTCTTATAGAACTTCTTCTCCAAGTCGACTCGATCCAAATACGATCCAACGAGCTTGACTCTAACCGAGTGCTAGATGTGAACTTGACGCTCGAGCTCTTGAATCATCATGTGAAAACTCCAAAACACCTTTGTTGAAGCTAATCACCTACTAATATCTTGATCAAATATCTGAAATTAAATATCACAAGATTATTAGTAAACTATAACTACATGAGTTAATCATCATCAAAACTAGAGTGAAGAGCCTCTGGGCCAACAGAGTTAGCAAGTTAGTGGTTAGTAGTTAGATGCCATGAGAGAAAATTAATTAACCATGTAAAAAGTTAGAGAGAAAAAATAAGTAGAAATAAAGAGAGAACCTTTCATAGAGTGTCACCCTTTATTACAACAACTCTAACTTTCATCCTAAGAATCACTCTCTGAATTTTTACAATATCTAAAGAAAGGAAAAATACAAAAGAAAAGAAGAAAAACAACTAAACTACACTAAAGAGAAGAATCCTACCCTAAAACCTTCCTCCTCCCCTTTCTGCTTTCAACAAGGTAGTATTTATAGCACAGGGGTGCTCTGAGAGAGAAGATAGGGCCATGCGTCGAAAATTAACGCGTGGCTCCACCGTACTGCAGCATTTCCGCGGCCAGGGCCACGAAAACGCGGCAATACGGTGTCCGCACGTGTAGCGCCAAAGTGTGAAGCCTTTGGCTGCACACATATACCTGTACTTGCTGTTATTTTCTTACTTTCTGCTTCCAGCAAAAACAGATTTGGTCTTCATAGCTTGGGCTTCTTCTAGGTTCTAAAAATCTCCAAATAAATGAAATTTTTGTGCTTCTTCTTCACTTCATGCCATGAACCTAAAAACATATAAGAAAATCATTATTAACAGAATTTTATTCAGAATAATTGTAAAAATATGGTATGAAATATGTGTATTTGGAGACTAATCACACCCTCACACTTATCTTTTGCTCGTCTCGAACGAAAACAAAAATAAAAACTAACTAATAAATTTATTACACCACTTTCGCAGGTGACGCGATTGCACTGAGTGTGTTCGACAAGCCGTTAAACCTCTAGGTTTTTTCTAGAGGAGTCTTGTCTTCTGAGGGTTTTCAGCTGATTACACCCACAAAATCCATAAAGAAAGAAATCAAATGTTAGTATTTTGAAAACACATTTTGAAATAAAGAAAAGTATTGAAATATTTCTGTGAAAATTTAAGTGATCCAAGGTCATAGGTAACCAGAAATTATTCTTTCTTAAACTAAGTCCAGATGCAAGATCTTGTTTTAAATTAAAGATAAGAATTTTAAAATTGAATTTATTCTTTGATCTTTCATAAAACTCTTAGATAATATACACTTTGAATAGTGAAGATTTTTTGGATATCAACTCTAACTTTCATGTCATTTATTTGTGTATATATATAAATTTTTTTCTTCCCTTAGCTTTTTTAAGCTTTCTAGTTTACCCGGGTAGTGAGCCTTTAGCCAGTGACTCCCAAACCAGATGATTTTAGGGCACCATATGAGAAAACATCACACGAGCTTAAGGACTCAAGTAAATAAGGTTACAAAACTAAGAGAGATTACTTTGTTTTTGGTCCACCATTTTATGTGTGAATAATCATGCTTCCTGAGGGATAATTAACCAGATTTAATAAGTGATTTTTATTAATATATATATATATCGCATTTTCAGTTTTTGTTTCAATCCCAAAAATGATGCAAGTGTAAAGTGCATAAATCTAAGGCAAAAATTTAAGATCAAATTATCTTCTCAATCTTACTTTCTTATCCTAAAATTTAAATAAGATCTCTTATTTTGAATCGGTTTAAGAATTCATAATCTTAGGTCTTCCTAATTCCTAAAAAAAATCTATTTCTCTTATTTAAAAAGTTTTGTAAAAAAAAGAAAAGGATTTTTATACAAAAGAAAAAAAATCTAAAAATCTTCTAAAAGAAGTGTAAAAGAAAGAAAATTTAAACAAACAACGCTAGTAAACCCTCCCTCGCACTTGTCTCATGCATTATCCTCAATGTATCGTGAATGTGTATATGCATAAAACAAATAAGAAAGAAAAAATTACCTCAGGGTAGTGGTTCCGGTGGTGGTCTAATTGGCCAATGAAATATGACCCATTTCAAAAATTGTGGAGTTCGAAGGAACCCATCGTTGACCTCTCGAATATAACCCATTAAAATGTTGTAGAAATATAAGATCTTATTGAAAAATTATCCCCTTAAATGACCAATTTTCAAAAATAAACTCTGAGTCATTATGTTCAACACCGTTGTCCGACAATGGACTGTGATTATTGAAGATGATTGATTTGGCCTCAAAAGGAATAGGAACAAATACCGACTCGAGAATTTGACTTAGATCAAGTCGACATCCAGAAGTTGGAGTCGAAATTGGTTCAAAAATGGGGTCCAAACCAAAGAATTAATGTTCACACACTTTTTCTATCAATGAAGTGTGATCGTAAATATTGGTGATTCAATCTCATGGTGAAATGATATAAGATTTAATGTTGACTCTGGAATATGAAAATAATCTGGTAAAGATACCGGAGTCATTATTGAATCAAAAAGTGAAACGAAATTACCAATTGGGGGATCAGGGTCACATTCATGCTCAAGTTCAATTTTGAAAAATGGATAACTTGCCAAAATGTCAAGGATTTGATTTTTGTCAAGTTCAGGTTAGTATGATGAAATTGAATTTGATTTTCAAGATGACATAATTCTTGGATCATATTAATAAAGTTGAAGATATCAGAATTGGCCAATGATTGATAAGAGAGAGTTTCCTCATTCCTATGGGAGTTAGCCAATAGAGTCTGTTTTGATTCTAACATATTGATAGACTGGAAAGCAAAATTATCTTGATTTTGCATCATGTCCTTCTAGCATTCTATACTCATTTTCAAGTGTATATCTTCTTGGGGCGATGGGTCTGAAAAGGGAGAGCATGAATCCTGAAAATTGGTGGACATTGGAAGACGAACATGTTTGAAAATTATCGCTCGGACTCCTGCAAGAGTTCCATAGTCTTTTCCAACAATGAATTTTCTTTTAGCGGTTCTGAAAAAGAATTATATGGATTTTGGAAATTCTATGGATATGATAAATCCGCCTGTTTTCAAATTTTTTTGGGCCTCTAACATGACTTCCATACTCTTTTATAACTCTGATTTTTTTCAATTGGTAGTTCAGAAAAAGAAGTATGTGAAGCAGAATGTAGGAAAGAAGATGGTGGACAAGGTAATTGCCAATTTAACTTGGGAAAGGTGAATCCCCACTGATTCTGTGAAGAGTGAGAATTATTTTGAAAATATCATAGAATTGGGGGTATGGGTCATATTGAATCGGACAAACCCAATCCGGCCTATATGGTTGGTTCATGTTGTACATAACCGGGTTGAAGTTATTCGAGTCAAATCAGGTCGGGGTAAAAAATGGATTCATTTGATTAGAAATTTTTTGGTTTTATTCCACTTTATCAAAATAATCACAAAAAGAAACAAACAAACAATCAAAGAAAAGAAAAATTCAAAAACAAGTCTATATTAGGGTTGACGTAGACCTAAATGACTCCTAACTGGTTAGACTATCCACAAGAGGTATATTTGCAGCAATCTGACCACAAGTTAATCGGCCAGGTGGGGTAAGACCAGTGGGAGGTATCCGTGCCTGCGCAACCGCTCTAATTATGCCAAATCACTGCTCTTCGAGGTTTCGCCTCTCAATCCCCCAACCTTTGACACCGATTTGACAATAGCCAAACTTTAACAACTTTTCCCTTAAGTCAATCTTCTAAATGAGTCTGAGATGTCCCTAGAAGTCAATGTCTAGTAAGTTATATTTATTCAAGTCAAACTTTGACACCGATTTGTTCAAGTATGCAATATAGACAAGAGTGAACACAAAAGGCGAGTAAATCACCCAAGTATTTATCCTAACTATATGCAATGCAACATGTACACCTCGTCCATATCACAACAACAGAAAAACAAAATACAGTATGTTAGAATTGAAATCGACACGTGCCTAGATGCAAATGTCTAAACCGTTTTATAACATCCAATTATCATATTTTAGTTCTTAATTATTACAGTGCACAGGTAATCTAAATAAAAAAACTAGCATTAGAATACACAGATATATGCAAATAAAGATACCCTTGCAAAAGATGAAGACGAGAGCCTAGAAAAATGCGGCGTTTCCGCGGCCAAGAAGGCCTGGCTGCGGTAAAACAGTAGGCAACAACTCCCTGCTTTCTTGAGCAGGGAGATACAGGCGAGTGTGGGCTTCTACAGTTGTTAGATTCTGAAAATTTTTATCTGTACCCAAAAACAGAGAAGAAAAGTAAACAAAAAACGTGAAATCAAAACGTTTCTATCCCGACAACGGCGCCAAAATTTGATCGCGGTAAACCATGCACAAAATGTGTCATTTTGAGATTAGAAATTAAAGTGTGTGTGCTTTGGCTTCATCGATACTTCCGTTACAGCATAGAGGCTAAAATGGTCGAATTCATAAGGACGGGAGGCGACAGAAGCATTAACGGTATGTTCACGTGTGTGTTAACGGTTCTTCTATGTTTTAAAAATAAAAAAAAAACGAATAATGAAAAGAGAAGAGTATGGTGAAAACAAAGATAGAAACATTGAAGAGAAGGTATTTGTTGTGATTTTGAGATTATTTCTAAAATAAAATAAAAATGGAAGAAAACTCATGGCTACTAACTACTAATGGCTCCACTAACATGCAACCTCTTAGTGATAGTTGCCTCACATGTATCCTTGGCCATTACCAGTCCTTGGTTTCAAGAGCTTTTCAAAGCATGAACCATAAGATAACTCTTCACATCCAAACACAATAAACAAGTGCAAGCTACTATTAAACCATCAAAACTAAACTAGAGCAAGTATGGAATAAAGTAATGTCAGGTTGTTCGAGAGTTAGATGTTAGAGTGTTAGAATCCATCATCATGAGCCATCAATTGCTCTTGCAAGAGTAAGGCCAAGTAGAGGCTATTAGATTCACGTGGATTATCAAGTAAGGAGTTAGCAAGTTAGTGGTTAGTAGTTAGATGCTATGAGAGAAAATTAGCTAAGCATGTAAAAGGTTAGAGAGAAGAAAACAAGTAGAGATAAAGAGAAAACCTTTGATAGAGTGCCACCCTCCATTACAAGAGCTCTAACCTTCATCATAAGAATCACTCTCTGAATTTTTACAATATCTAAAAGAAAAGAAAAATATAAAAGATAGGAAGAAGAATAACTAAACTACACTAAAGAGAAGAACCCTACCCTAAAATCTTCCTCCTCCCTTTTCTGCTTTCAACAAGGCAATATTTATAGCACATGGTGCTCTGAGAGACAAGACAGGGCCACGCGTCGAAAACTGACGCGTGGCTCCACCATACTGCAACGTTTTCGTGGCCAGAGCCACGGAAACGCGGCAGTACGATGGCCGCGCACGCAGTGCCAAAGTGTGCAACCTTTGGCTGCACACATGTACTTGTACCCGTTGTTATTTTCTTGTTTTCTACTCCCAGTAATAGCAGATTTGGTCTTTAAAGTTTGGGCTTCTTCTAGGTTCTAAAAATCCCCAACTAAATGAAAATTTTGAGCTTCTTCTTTACTTCACGCCATGGACCTAGAAACACACAAGAAAAAGAAAACCATTATTAACAGAATTTTATTCAGAATAACTGTAAAGATGTGTATGAAATATACATATTTGGAGACTAAATCATCGATTTATACTAGCGTTTTGTCGACTAATGACAGATATGACAGTTTCCTTTTCGGGTTCTCTTTCCAGTTTGGTTGGGCTCGAGTTTTCTTCTTTCTCGCTGATTGTATTGTTGAAGTCTGAATTGGACTAGTATCATTTTAGGGCCTATATAAAACCCTTGGGGTGGCCTTTTGAAGGCAAGTCAAGAGAAGTGAAGAAAACTCAAGTTTATGAGAGATTTTCACTATTGAGAGTTGTGTGAGATAGATATTCTTATAACTCTTATATTTTCTTCTCTATTTTCAATAAAGTTTCTTCCTTCCTTCCCGTGGACGTAAGCATTTTTGTTGAGCCACGTTAAATTTGGTGTTTTTAATTGTGTGGTGATTTGTCTCAATTGTTTTTTAGTGGTAATTCTTTTACTCTTTTGCTTCTACTGCCGAGCCTTCAACTTTGTGTTTCCCTCTCTTGTTTAAGAGTTCATCAAAGCAAAACTCTCATGATTTGCAGCTGAACCTTTAGAGATGAATCTGGATAGTTCAGATAAACTTAAGAAGTGAAGCAATGACTAGTGCTAAATGTCAACCAGTTTCCCTGTTTCTTAAAAATCTGGTGATGTCAGATGAAACTTTGACAGGAGAGCGATAACTTAACTTTGAACATTCCACGGATCCCTTTGCTTGATCGATAAAAGAGTGGGTTTCTGTCATAAGACGAGGATTTTGACTTGTGGTTTGGGGGACCCTTTCATACACCATTTGTTGTTTGAATCAAAGCATAGCCAGTGGCTGTGCTTTGAGATCAGTTGACTAATATTGCTTTATGAAAGTGCATGGGAGTGTATTTTTTTTTTTTTTTGAACTTGTTTGTATTGCTGTATTTCAAAGAAGGGATATTTGTTTTTCCCCCCTTTCTGAACAAGGTCTCAGTAGTATAATTACTAAACATGATTTTCTTTTTGGTAAATATTTGAATTCATATTTATTTGCTTCCCACGAGAGAGAGAGAGAGCATATGTTGTTATTTCTTAAAAATCATTCATTTTCAAAAGATCCTCGATGAAATATGTCAGGTTTCAACTGCAAAATCTTATGTTTGAGGATCATTATTGGACAGATTTCTTTGATGGTGTGTGGCAGTTTACATGGCATAAATGCCACTAACATGAAAGCTTCAATGGACAAATGGAGGTGGATTGCATAACAAATATAATATCAGTATCCTGCATCGCTAAAAGGAAGATTGATGATACATTTATCAATGGAGCACATTCAAGTTACAGAAGTTAAAAAAACTACCATCAACTTTCACTCGATTTTCAAAAAAAAACTATTAGAAACTTTCTAAATCACAATAAACTACTATGAATTTTCATAAAGAGCCCAGAATTTTTTTAGAAAACTATCAGGAAAAATCATTGTTTATGATAATTTATTGAAATTCATGGTAGATTTGTTATATTCACCCTTATATATCTATTGATGAAGGAGACTGAGTTGGGAAAACTAAAGATTCCCTGGCAATAAAAGTAAATGTACATTTATTCTCTCAGTCTTGGATCCAAATAGTTATATAAAGCAAAGCATAAAGCATGCTCTAAACTTCCTTAAGTTTTAGTTTTTATTTTTTATATTCTCCCGGGTTTTTATTCCCATCATTTGAACCCTCTGCCTTGGCATACATATTTCGGGGTCTAAGGCCATCATTTTAATACACAAAATTATAAATATTGTTAACTTTAATTTTTGATGCTTGTTAGAGTATGAATATCTCAATTCTCATCTAAACATCAGAGTGTAGTGGCAGAGACATTAATATGGTACCAGAGCAACTCATATTCAAATCTCACCGGATATGCATTTAAAAACAAATAAAACACAAATTACCATTAACCCAAAACTCTAGATTTCAACTATAAAAAGATGCTCGACTTGTGAGAACTTGTTAAAATATAAACACCACAACTTTCATAGTTCTCTATCCTAAATAAGTCCACTCCTTTAATTCTCTCACAAATTGACTCTTTTGCCTATGTTTATTTAGCACTAAATTCAAGAGAACCGGGTCTCATCCATTTTTGCATCGTTAGAGAAAAAAGAGAGCGAATCTAGGGGCTGTTTGTTTCGTCGTAAAAGACGTAAAAATCCGTAATTCGTAAATGACTTACAACCAGTTACAATTACAGCGTTTGTCTGGACCGTAATTCATAAAAGACTTACACAATTCAACTACCACTCACTTGCAACCAATTACCACTCACTTACAGCCCAGTTACAGTTAATTTTGTGATCATATAAATTTGTATTAATTTTTTATGTTAATATTAATTTTTTAATATTTAACATTTTTAATATTTATTTGTAATATAAAACTTTTTAAATCACCAAATGGTTATTTTGTGGTCAATTTTTTCATTTATGACTTACACATTATGACAATCAAACACCGTAAAATATACAATACACTTTCCACTTATAACTTTATATTACCAATCAAACACCGTAAAATTTATATGCATGTAAATTTAAAAATTTAAAAAGGCAAATAAAATAAATTAATGCTTTATTTGAAAGTTAAACCGAGGACCTCCAGCGTACTAAACGGGTTCTAAACCAACTGAGCTGTGATAAATTTAATGGTTTATTTTATAATAAATATAATCAGTTAAATCAAAACTTACGCGTCCTTGCTCCGCCTCATCTCGTCGCTGAAAACCCTAAACCCTCCTCCAGTTTCATTTCCAATTTTCTTTCCACACATATATAAACCCCAAACTTGTTATTTTAATTTCTTTTTTCGAATAATAAAATCTCGATCTCGCTTTCCTTAGGCTTTAGAGCATGGCCCTGGTAGTGATGTGTGGCCAGCCGTGCAGCGGCAAATCGACGGCGGCGATCTGCCTCTCCGCCGCCCTGAACGCCGTCGAGGGCCCAATCCGACGGTCAGGATCATCGACGAGTCCTCCCTTCACCTCTCTCGCAACCAAAGCTACGACAGTAAGCAATCCTAGATTTCAAATTACTCAATTCTCATTTCATTCATTGCAACTTCTGAATTGTATTGATCTGATAACTCTAATTGCATGCATTGTGAAATCAAATTGCTGAGAAATTCAGCATCAACTCAATTAAAGTTAGACAGTAAGCCTGTGCAATGAAAAATTAATCTAATTACACTCTGAACTGTGTTGTTCCATTGGGGAGACAATGAAAGCCATTCATCTGGTATTGAATTTCTGAAGCTCTCTTTAACTCTTTGCATTTGCAGAATAAATTTGCTGCGAAATTTTGCTTCAAGTCAATTACTTAATGGTTTTTATTGTAAGAAAGACTGAAAATACTGATGACTTTATCGATGAAATTTAAGCAATTTTTGCCCCTTCTGATATTGTGTGACTTGGACATACCCAATTCTTTGAGGACGATTCTTTCATGACTATGTGAGACATCCACCACACCAATGAGTCCAACTTTGCTGTGTCTTGTTGTCAAGGCCTTGTTGCCATGCTGAGATTTTTTATTTTGTTGACGAGTTATTTTGTTCTCGTACTTTGGTTGCTTAGTTGTCATATAAGACATTGTAGGTTCTATGAGATAGTGTTGTACTCTGAGAGGGATACAACGTGTAGAACATGACACTTTTACAATTTATATGAGAGCATGACCACAATTTTTTTTATTCTAACGTATGAATGTTTAACTTTGATGGGGACATCGAGTCAGCTTCTTTTTGTCTTGAGTCCAAGTCGTATTTTCTTTTATTTAATAGTTTGTGTGTTGTTTTACTCTTCTGTTTTATTTTAATCCCACATCGACTGTGAGAGGGAACTGAATAAGTTGTAAGCCTATTTATAAATTCCATTGTTTTCAACAAAAGAAATCAGAATTTTGAGAAAAAACTATTTTGGGGTTTTTTTTCCTTGAGAGGTATGCCTCCCATAACAGAGTGTGAAGCCCTAACTGTGAAGCAAAGATCGAGCGTGCGGTGTGAAGCGGCGTGAGGTCAAGATTGATGAGCGTGCGGCGAGAAGCGGCATGAGATCCGGGAAAGTAGAATGCCTTTTCATTTACCATTAGGTAATCATTAGCTATTTCTTTCATCTCTCATCTTTTTAAAAAATCCGTAGACCTCCCTCTTTTGTTTCACATTAATTGGTATCAGAGCATGGTTAAGAAAAAATAATAAGTGATGAAAATTAAATTGTAATACAAGTTTTTCGTGAAAAGATTCGTGGTGTGAAATCGGTACAATTTTGTTTGAACCATTCATTGCGAGTGTTGAAATAAATTGGTAACCCCGTGAGGAGCCGGTACAATTTGTTATTTCATTCACTTTTTTCATATCTTTTATCAAAATTTTAAAAAATTTCAAATTTAACCTCTTTTATCTCCTCCCACGTATCAAAATCTCAACCATCAATATCCCCTTTAGCCAAAAAATCAAATTCCTCCACAACAATCTCCTCAACAACTAAAAATCTCAACAATCTCCTCCACAATAACCTCCTCAACAACTAAAGATCTCTACAATTACTCCATAATAACCTTCTCAACATCCAAAGATCTCAACAATCTCCTCCACAAAACCTCTTTAACAATCAAAGATCTCAGCAATCTCTTCCACAACAAGCTCCTCAACAACAAAAGATCTCAACAACCTCTCAGTAATATCTCTAGCAACCACATTTGCAACATCTCCAGTAAGATCAACAACAACAATTTCAGATTTTGATTTAGTACCGAGTCACCACCATCTCATGTATACTTGACGGGGT
>JAVJIF010020746.1:0-96739 GCA_038442645.1 Agave tequilana
GGTTGCTTCTTTGGGTGGAAGAAACCCAAACGGGTTTTGGGTTTGGATTTGGTCCAGACTCAACCCGTTTACACCAACCCGACCCGTTAAGGTAATATTTTCTTGTAGCCCCTATAAAAATTATAAATTACTTTCAGGCCCTTGCAAAATTACAAATAACCCCCTGGATATTTTCAGTTATTACATAATTAACCCATTTGTATTATTTTTAGTATTCGGGCGATATCGGGAGCATCCGGACTCCGATTTGGACGATTCTGGATCCGTTGCGATCGTGGAAAGAGAGCTACCTTCCCATGGCTAGTTTTGTGAGTGTTTTTATTTTATAAAGTGTCTTTTTAGTATATTTATTGCACTTGGTTGCTTTATATAAATAACATGATTACTGGTTAATCACTGTAAACTGTAAATACCGATTCATAAATTATCATTGATAGAATAACCGTATAAACATGCTCGATTAGAATAACATTTGACCGTTGGGACAATAGGGATGTCTGATACTCCATTCGGTATGATTACCGGTACCTACGTCACACGAACACCAGTACTACATGTACATGTACCACTAGATATTGTGATCCCATGTTCCTCGTTATATTGTCATTCTGATTCACCGATACTCGGTGACACTACGCTGTTACTCAACATGCATGCTAGACACCTTCATGCACTGGTATCCACATTACACGAATACTGTAGTTCAATAGACATAGTCTTAGATGATTACACTGACCCCTGTTATAACATGTACGAGTACTACCCAGATATAGTACACGGATTATTGCTACACATGGATGTCCCACTGGTACACGGATAGACAATGCACGGACAACAACTTTTATAGTATTGGTACAGTTATGTCATGTTTACATATCACTGTTATACGTGCATGTCATGTTTACATATCACTGTTACACGTGCATGTCATGTTTACATATCACTGTTACACGTGCATATCACTGTTACACGTGCATGTCATGTTTTCATATCCCTGTTACACGTGCAATACATGTTCCATGTTACCGTATTCATGTTATATGATTGTTTCCTGTTACTGATATGGATTTCCCGTTACTGGACATGAGAGCTGTTGATATGCGATATGTGAAATTCCACATCTATTGATCCCGTTTCCCGTTATATTGTTCCCGTTTCCCGTTATATTATTCTATACTACTATCAACAGAGCTCAGGTCCAGTTATCATGTTACCCGTATCATGTATTTGTTCTTGTGACATTGTATACTTGACATATCAATAATAATGATAACTTGGGTATGGGGGAGACTTGACGGTTGATTAGATCATATCGGGTGGATGTCTGGATCCATTGTTCGTCCCACTGCAGGGGACGGGGTAGTGCTGGCTACCATCTGTTACTCATGAGCATCCCGTTATTGTTTTAGCTCATTGAGATTCCCGTTACATGTTACAGCTCTAGCGGGCTGGCCCTGGTCTCAGCAGCCAGGGATCTGATAAGGCCGTTGTCCCGGGTATGTACGGGATACACCCACCCGATAAGAACTCCTCGACCATGGGTTTCCAATTAACATAATAAAACAGTATACGTAATAGTGACGTCGGTAATACTTGTTATTTGGTCACTCTCTCATTTGGATAATGGTACCCGTAGGCCATGTCCGGATGGGTTCGACTGGTGTGGGGGCTCCAGTATGAACTGCCAGTGGTATGGAACACTGAAGAGATTGATTAAAATACCAGGTGGTACTGATTGCTACTATTGTATAATAAATACATGACGTGCCTGATACATGTTTACTACTTGTTACTGTTCCTTCCCTGATACATGTTTACTATTGTATAGTTGTACTTAATTGTGTACCTGATCATTTGTCCGATTTATGTGACAGGTATACTTGTTATTTTAAATGATACATGTTACACTTTCTGTAGTGGCATACTATTCACGCATATGTGCATATATTCTATTTTCTGTACACCTCGCATACATCATTATTGTCTATGCACTACACCGTATTGTGGTCATATTGCATATGCACATCTGCATGTTCACTTCTATCACGTCACCACTAGCATGTTCCACTAGACAACATTATTCATGATATAAACTGGATAAGACGATAGACATGACCCGATGATAACCGGCTAGGTATTGATGGTATTAAAAGATAACATGGTTATATTTTTCTACTGTTTATTCTCTACTTATTATATGGTATCACTAGTACAACATCATGTAATATATCTATGTATCGTGCTTGTATTACTATTAATATATATATATATATATATATATATATATATATATATATATATATATATATATATATATATATATATATATATATCACTGCCTCCTTCATTTTACCACTCACTAGGTCGCTTTCTGACGACCCTGGGTTTGCATGCCCAGGTTGGAGATCCGAGTTACCGTAGCTTCATCGACTGCCATGGAGTCACATAAGAGATTCCTCATCTGGCCTATTCATAGATCTTAGTTATTTATTGCTGTTATCTTATTTATCCCTATTTTTCATATCTGTTATAATCACTCACCTTTTTCTGCAGGTATCTTGTACTTATTTCATGCTGGAACTCAGGATATATGGAGATTATTTACTGTACTGAGGCTTAGCGTACGTACGTGGGATTTTCCGCCTTGCGAATGTACGTCGCCATAACGTCTCCGTATCTTTAGGATCGGGGCGTTACAACCGCATCCAGCTCCAAATTATGCGTTGGATAATTTCTTTCATGGGCTTTAATTGTCTAGACGCATAGGCTATCACATGCTCATGCTACATCAACATACATCCCAAGCCTTTCCTCGATGCGTCACGAAATATAACCATTCCTCCAGTCCCTGAGGGTGTCTTCAAGATTGGTGAGAAATCAACTTGTTTTTCAATTTTTCAAATGCAGATGCATACTCCGAGGTCCATACATACTTCTCTCCTTCCTGATAAGCTTAGTCAATGGGACCACAATCTTGGAGAAGTCTTGCACAATCTTCTGTAAATATCCGGCGAGTCCGATAAAGCTTTTAATCTCCATTGCTGACTTCAGAATTAGCCATTCCTTCATTTCTTGGATCTTTTTAGGGTCTATCAAAGATTCCTTCCTTGAATATAATGTGACCCAGGAATGCAATACTACCTAGCCAAAATTTGCACTTGCCTAGTTCGGCATGAAGCTCCTCCTGCTGCAGGGTCTGTAGCACTGTTCTCATATGCTCTGCATGCTTCTTCTTGCTCTTAGTAGTAGACCGGAATGTCATAGATGAAGATCACCACAAACTTGTCCAAGTAGGGTGAAGATGTGATTCATTAGGTCCATGAATACTGTCGGAGCATTGGTTACTCCAAAGGGCATGACCAGAAATTCATAGTGGCCATAGCGTATCCTAAAGGTTGTCTTCTGGATGTTTTTCTTCTTAACCTTCAACTGGTGGTATCTCGACTACAGATCCAACTTTGAGAACACCTGGGCTCCGTAAAGCTGATCAAAGAGGTCATTGATTCTGAGCAAGAGATATTTGTTCTTGATAGTGACCTTTCAATTCTCTGTAGTCAATACATAATCTCTTGCTGCCATCCTTCTTATTAGCCAATAGCCCGAGGGCTCCCCATGGTGAAGTGCTTGGCCTTATGAATTTTTGTTTTGTTTAATCCCTGTAGTTGTTCTTTCAATATGGCCAATTTTGTTGATGTCATCTAGTATGGTGCTTTAGAGATGGGACAACGCTGCCCATGGAATGATGTCAATGGAGAATTTTAAAACTTTGTCAGGCAGGAGTCCTCATATCTCCTTGAGTACATCAGGGAATGCATCCCATATCGACACTCCTTTCTTCTTGTCTCTTGCAGTGGTGCCGCTCAGCTGGTTCATTTTAATGCAGGTTTGCGTTCTTTGACGAACTGGAACTCTTGCTGGTGTGGAATCCTGAAATCCACCTTCTTGCCTCTACAATCAATCATCGCTTGGATTTACTGAGCCAAGTCATCCCCAGTATCATCATACCCTCTTATATCAAGTACTAACATATCTGCCTCCAACTTCCTATCACACAACTCTATGGTACAAGCTTTACATATCTTATTAGTAGTGATTACCCCATTTCTGTATTAATCTCCCACACATCATCAACTCATCCAAGGGGTATATCATTCAATACAATAAATGTACTAGATATGAAACAATGAGATGCACAAGAGTCAAGAGGGCTAAACTGGTTAGAGAATGAACCAATATTTTGCCTGTCACAACTTCTTCAGATGCTTCGGCTTCTTCGGTGGTAAGGTTGTAAGCTTGACTTATGCCACGTCCAGCTTCAGTCCTTACTCCTCTATGGGCTTGACCAAACGCCTGACGCTAAGGGATAAGTGGAACTCTTCTGCCTGCTGGTATTGGGTTCCTTCCAACTGGGGGTGCTCGGAGTGCTGGGAGTACTGGAGCGGCATTCCATGACTTCTTGAGTGGGCACTCCCCCATTGAGTGGTTGCCAGCTCCATAAGCTAGACAAAGCCTGTTGGCCCTTCTACAGTTCTACCTATTATGAGTGGGCTGCTGATACTGACATACAGATGGACGGAGGGGAGGCTGATACGGTCGTTTGGCCTATGTGCACCAATGAGTCTAACCAGTTACCTCTACTCATTTGTGGGAAGGGCCGCTTCAATTGCTTGATCTGAATCTGGTCCAGTTCTACTTCTTCAGTCATTGCTCCACTTCTATGGCTATAGTAGGAGACTTGAGAAAAGTCTTTAATTTTGTGGGATAAGGAACATCTGAATATCCATCTTTAATCCCTGCTGGAACCTACTGGCTTAGTTTTCTTCCTCTGCTACCATTTATGGGGCGAGCCGACTCAGCCTGAGGTATTCTACCGCATACTCATCAACATATATATTCCATTATTGCAGCTTAATGAACTGCTCTTTCATCTCTTTCTTAGTTGTTGCTGGGAAAAATCTTTCATAGAAGCTCTTCAAAAGCTGGTCCTAAGAGATGGGCTTCTCTAGCCTCGATTCTTCTACCAGCCACTAGGTTCACGCAACATCTTTTAACTAAATCTTAGCTACCTTTACCTGATCTTCTTTAGGAATTTAAGTAGCTCTCGTAAGATCTTTCATGTCGATTAACTATTGTTCCGTACCTAAAGGCCTCTCTATTCAGTTGAAAATGGCTGGCTGCAAACTTCTAAAGTTAGATACATTCCCTGGCCTCTGTTCCTTGGGCGCTGTTAAGAGCCCCTGGCGGAGGAGTTTTGTCTGCTGTTATTGATTCTCCATCATACTCTGAAGACCCTCATTATATCTATGCTTCGTGCGCTAGAACCTTCTTGAGAAGGGTTGGTGCCATTCTAAGAAGGACCGAGACCGTTACGACTCCGTCATCTTTCCATACGCAAGTTAGTAAATTGGATGACAAAAATTGAAAAGTGAGAAGATAGAAGGAATTCAAGAATCAAGGAAAGGATTATCAAGAACAATTGACTCTGCATTTGTAGTTGGACTGTATGATAGTGATTCATGCACTTCAGGTGCAATTTAATGACATTAATCTATCGACCGGTTGTACTGAAGATATGAGAGCTAGGCTCTGATACCATCCTGTAACGCTCTGATCCCACAGATAAGGAGACACTACTATGACGTATATGCGCATGGCCAAAAATATCCCCTCATATATATATATATATATATATATATATATATATATATATATATATATATATATAGGGTCAAGTGCTCCTAGTAGGTCTCCTTAGATTGTAATCTAAGGAGACGGCTTAAAACTCTAACATCTCAATTTTTTTTTTTACGATCCGACCGCACATTATCATATTCATGTTATAAGATGTATACATATAAAAATCACGTGATTTGAAATTCATTTACTCATTGATCTAATCGTTCCATTTTGTTCTACTGTTTAAAAACCGTTAATGTTTGAACCCAAAGAAAATAGAGTAAACAAACTTCAAATCACGTGAATTTTTATATGCGTGCATCTTATAACATGGATATGATAATGTGCGGTCGGATCGTGAAAAAAAAATCGGGATGTTAGAATTTTAGGCCGTCTCCTTAGGTTACAATCTAAGGAGACCTACTAGGAACACTTTTCCCATACACACACACACACACACACATACACGCTAAGCATTAATACAGACATGAGTCAGTGTACGGAGGTACGCGATGTTAAACAATTCAACATAAAAGTACTTTTTCAGAGTCACAACAGGAGGTGACATAATATTTATAGGAATATTACATCAAAAAGGCTCAAAATACATATTTACAAATATTTACAAACAAAAGGATGCTCACGAGTAGCAAGGGGAATCTTGCGAGCCAAACGGATGAGGGTAAGCCTGGAGGGATCTACTATTGAGCTGCTTGCTCCTCAAAGAATGCTTGATCCTCGGTTAAAGGGTCAACCTTGGTCCAAGCTCCAGAATCTGGACAAGCAAGTTCAGGGTTGTCAGAAATAACCCAACTAGCATGTAAAACGAGACCAAGTGGCCTGCACAGGCAATCACACGTGTACATAATCTACTGAGGTAGTTCAATCAGGCAATTCACGAAATGACCAAAACGCATAATGTGCAATGAAGTAGTTTAAGTGTTAGTAAGATATTATTAAGACTTGTCCGATTCATATGTTTTGGTATGTATCCCAGCGTCCGGACACACATATATCTGCTTATGAATAAGATAAGTTTTGTTATTGGAAACTAATGGGAGTATCAACAAACTATATTTACGATGGGTCCCGTGCATACCCCAGATCATGACCCAGGATTGTTCCGGTATTGACCCAGAAGCACGCCTCTAGGCAAATAGGAGTGGGTCTTATTATGTGCCCATACAAGAAGGTAAAAGGGGAGGGGTGCCAGTACATCCCATGGAACACCTGGAGGCCCTCAGGTAGAATCAAATTTGAGTTACACAACATCCTAATACCATTGTAAACACGATCACAAATTGATATCCACCAGTTTACCCCATCCCAGTATAAGTTTGTCAGTTATTACCAATTTTCTATGATTATGTTTTACGAGAATTAACAAGAAAAACATAACAGGAGATTTAGGTGAGATTAGGAGTTCTAGATATGAGGAGAATAATATGAGATTGATGTCAATATCTGTAAAGGTGACGATCGTAAGTCAGGTATCAGGGTTAAGCATAGTAACAGGATGTTAGGGTGGAGCACAATAGCATAAAACTGCATGATTATAATATCGAGTTTCAGTAATTAACATGTCGAGCAACATGATATAGAAAAATATTATATTTAAATATCTTAAACTCTTCACAACCATAATTATAATATTAATAAGTTCGAGATATAATAGTCAGGCGGAGCTAAGCAGCTGGGACATAACTAACATGCAAACTATTACACTCGGTGTGGCTAATGCTCGTGGTGCAGCTAAACGTACATGGCGAAGCGGTGTAGGAAAGCTATGCTAATGCCCGTGATGAAGCCATGCTCACGACGCAGCTGCACTCGGACAGAGCTAGCAATAAAGTGTTGAGTGCTAGGCTTGCTACCAGGCAGAGCGTGTAAACCTGTAGGGTTAAAGTCTAAAGACTGAATGTAGCCTGCAGGCTGAATGTAAGCCCGCAGGCTGTATGTAGCCTGGAGACCGTATTCGATACCTGCAACCACACAAGTGTTAGTACTAACGCATGCATATATATAACAAGTAAGAGAACCGCCAAGCAGCTAAGCCTGGAGACTATATAAACATATACAAGAATTGTCTATACTCCCAAGCACTTAGCCACATACAAGTAAAGGTGTCACACTACTCAATATACAATACACGTACATGCTCCCATATACAACATTTTCCCAACACCAATACAATCGTAATAACCCAAACAGAATATATATAGCCAAAATACATACAATATGTTCAAAGTGAAGTACTCGCCTATTTGAAATTGGATATGTGCATAGAGGCTTGAGCAATACACAACAACATAAAGCCAGAGAGAGAAGACAAACCCTAAAAGAGAGACAAAATGAGAAGAGAGAGGGACAGACAGAGAAGAGAGACAACTGAGAAGAGAGAGATCGAGAAGAGATGGAGAGAGCTGCAGTGCGAGGGGGAGATCTTGACGGCCGAAGGGCGACCTTGGAGGCAGCATGACCAAGTGTGTGTGAGAGAGAGGTGGCTGCTGAGGAGGTCTAGGTGGTGGAGGAGGCGGCGAGAGGGGTGAGGGAGAAGATCTGAGGCAATGGAGGTCGGGGAAGTAGATCGGAGGAGGAGGAGGCTTTGGGGTTTTGAGGAGGAGGCAGAGGTCATGGGGGAGATCACGTGTTTAGAATCTCAGGGCCGACCGGATCTGGGTGGTAGCGGTCGGATCTGGCCGTGGGTGGTGGCCAGTCACCGAAGAAGAGGAGAGATAGAGACTGCAGATAAAAAGAAAAAACTGGGAGGGTTTGGAGGTGATGGGGTTGCCGAGATGCTGCAGACACTCATTGGAGCTCTGGCGTTGCCAGGGAGGATGATCAGTGCTCGGTGCTCATTGGGCTTCGCTGGAGAAGAATGAGAGAGAGTGAGAGATGGAGAGGAGAGAGAGGACGCAGGAGAGAATAAGGGGAAGAGAGAAGAAGAAGGTTTTTATGGGGGAGTAGGCACTCGTCCCGCACGGGGGCGTGTGGCACGCGCATGACCTGGGGCGCGTGGCGTGCTCTGAGCCCGGGGAGGAGAAACAAAAAGGGAAAAGAAAAAGGAAAAGGAAAAAAAAAAAGGAAAAGGAAAAAGAAAAGAAGAAATAAGAAGAAAGGAAAAAGAATAAGAAAAGAGGTTGGGCACTGGCTATACAAGGGCCAGGCTCAAGTGATTGGAAGAAACGAGGTACAAGAAGTTATTGCACAAGAACTAGGTATAAAAGATATGGTTCAATGTTTAGAGTTCACCTTTGGTTCTTGTTCACTTCAAATATGTAATTGATATACCTTGTCCAATCTTTCGCTATAGCATATAGCTATACCGAGTCGAACCACAAGGAGAGCTAGCGTAGAAGCGTTACGATATGAGTGAGAAAAGGAAACGAGAATTCTTCTCTTGCTTAAAAGAATGAATAAACACAAAGAAAGGAATGAAAGAATGTATGGATATGTTCATGGTGGTAAGTGAAAAGAAATCAAGATCAAGGTTGTTGTATTCACACTAAAAGGAGAAAACTTTAGAAAACTTGAATGAAAGAAAACCATGACTAGCTAACCTTAACTACCTTGCCAAAACATACTAAACTCCTTGATAGTGATGCATGCCTCATGTTGATTCATTAGCATGGATATGTCTTGCTTGTTGGTCTAATTACTTTCTCACTTGGATGATGGGGATTCATTCTTGGACTTGTCTTGTAGCCTCCATAGATGGTCATCGGCCTACAAATTAGACTTTCAATAATGGAAACAAAAGAGCTACACTCAAGGGATGCTAATGAATAGGCAAACAACATTCAAGAATCGACATAATGAAGTTGTACAACAAATAGCATATTGGTGATCCATCTCCATGTTCCATCAAGGCACTAGTTCAAAGACTAGGCTCAAGTGAGGCACACATGAATCATATGGAGAATTACAACAAGATACTTGCCAAGAAATGAAAAGAAACCCATCGGAGAAGAGAAAACCATACAAATTGCAAGATGAAGTAAAGCAATCACCCATGAGTTAGAAGTTAGCAAGGTAGTGGTTAGCTAGTACATGGAGAAAGAATTAGCTACACATCATTACAAAAGAAAAGCTAAACATGAATTAAATTGCAAGAAAGTAAACAAAGCAAGTAAGGAAAGAAATCAAACTAGAATCAAGCTCAAGTAGAGAAGTAGAGAATGGATCAATCCTTGTATAGCTCCAAGTTGTCACTCCTTGATGATACAAGCTCTCTCTCTCTTACAACTCTCTCTTGCAATGAAATCTAGGGAGAAGAAGATCATAGAGAGCTAAAAATCCTAAAGAAAACCTAACAAAATACAAAACTTTGAACTAATCTCTCTCTCTTCTCTGATCAGTCTTTGCTCGCAGGTCAAGGTGCACTATTTATAGCATGGGAGAGAACCTTCGAGAGCCTAGTTTGTTGCCACAAAATCCGGATCTCAACAACCCCAAGATTGCCGCGTTTTGGGGGAAATCGCGGCACGATCTGGGCCGTTGAGCCCAGATTTTCAGGTGAGATCTTCTTGTTAGTTAGTTAGCCACGTGGACTATCTGGAATCTTCGTTTGTTGCGCGGATCTCTCTAGATCTGGATTTGAATTTGGCTTTATCTTAATCATGGATTAATCACTTAATTAGTGTTAATTAAGTGATTATTTGGATATCTCTCCATTAAGTGTGTACCTGCAAATATGTAGAGAAGAGGAGTAAAAATCACATATTTATTTGTAATATGCATGGGAATTATGATGTAAAATATGCAATATTGGATACTAATCACACCCCCACACTTATTCTTTTGCTCGTCCGAGCAAAACAAAGAAAAGAAAAGAAAATCCTAACTACCAATTTTATTACACCACTTTCGCAGGTGACGCGATTGCACTGAGCGTGTGCAACAAGCCGTTAAACCTCTAGGTTACCCTAGAGGAGGAGTGTTGTCTCCTGAGGGTTTTCAGCGGATTACACCCACAAAATCCATAAAGAAAGAAGACCAATGTTAGTATTTTGAAAACGCATTTTGAATAAGAGACATGTTTACGAACTATTTTTGCAAAAATATAAGTGATCCTAGGTCATAAGTCCACCTATAATCATTCTTTCTTAAATTAGCATCCATGCAAGATCTTGTTTTAATTAAGGTAAGAATTCAAAATTGGATTGAATATTTTTATCCTTCATAAAACCTAGATAGTATGCACACCGTGTAAGTGAAGATTTCAGGGATTTCAACTCTAACCATCAAGCCATTTATTTATTTATATATATATTTTTTATGCTTTTTTCTTCCCTTAGTTTAGGCTTTCTAGTCTACCCTTGTAACGAGCCTTTAACCGATGACTCCCAAACCAGACGGTCTTAGGGCACCAGATGAGAAAACATCCCTTGGGTTTAAGGTCTCGAGTAAAAAAGGCCACAAAACTAAGGGGAATTATTTATTATCACCGTTAGGCGTGAATAATCATGCTTCTTGAGGCATATTATCCAGCTTAATAAGTGAGATCACCGTTAGGCGTGAGTAACCATGCTTCTTGAGGCATAGTTATCCAGCTTAATAAGTGATCTTTTATTTATATATATATATATTTTTTTTTCTTTTTTTTTTTTTTATTTATATGGCATTTTTGGTCTTTGTCTCCATCCCAAGAAATGTGTAAGTGTAAAGTGCATATTTATCTAAGGTAAAAATTCAAGATAAAAATATCTCACCAATTTTACTTACTTAGTCTATAATTTCAAACAAGATCTATTACTTCAACTATGTTTAAGATGTCATAATTAAGGCTTTCTTAATTTCTAAGATACATCTTAATTTTCTTAAAAATAGATCAAAACTTTGTCTCTTATTTCAAAAAGTTTTTATTTTTATATTTTTTTTTATTTTTATTTATTAAAGAAGTGTAAAAGAAAGAAAATCTAAAAAAAAAACTCTAAAAGAAGTGTAAAAGAAAGAAATTCTAAAAACTCTAAGTTAGTAAACCCTCCCCCACACTTATTTCATGCATTGTCCTCAATGCATTATGATATATGTATGCATGAAACAAAATGGAAGGGGAAGGAATTATTTACAAGGAATATACAAGTGTAACTCTCACCTGGGCTTTTGGTCGCTTCCCTCTGGCCCGTTTCCCATCGTTCCAATGTGTTCTCTTTCTTGAGCTCCATTGGGAAACGGTCTGAATTATTCTAACCCTAGGTGTTTCCAGTTTCAATTGGTTGTTATTTTCATTCATACTCATTCCACCACATTGTTCACAAACAAAGTCCTTATCACCACTCTCACTCAGAATCTCATCACTTCCATTTTAAGAAATTTAACTCTTCTCCATATAATTCTTCAAAACTCAAATCAACATCCGGAAGTGGATAATCAGCTAATTTACCCCGAGTTGACTCATCTAAACACATGATCTCATCAGCAAACAAGTCTTCAAAAGATATATCAATTGGAGGTTCTTGAAGAGAATCACAGAATTGTGACTCATCTTTTGAATCCTCACAATTGTCCTCAATAAAGCTAACCTCAAATGTTTGATTTTTTGTTTTGTGAGGCTGTGTGTGGAAGACATTGAGTTCATGTGTCATGTTACCAAAGCTCAGCCTCATTGACCCATTCCGGCAATTAATGATAGCATTTGCAGTAGCCAGGAATGGTCGTCCCAAAATGACTGGAGTTTGAGCCCTTTGATTAGAATTAGACATTGGTTTCGTTTCAAGGACTACAAAGTCAACAGGATAAATGAATTCTCCAACTTTGACAAGGACATCATGAATTATCCCCTTGGGTTTAGTGACAGAGCGATCAGCCAATTGAATGGTCATTTGGGTAGGGAGGAGATCACCTAACCCCAATTGTTGGTACACAGAGAAAGGTAGGAGATTAATGCTGGCCCCCAAATCAAGAAGTGCCCTATTTATTGTAGTCTGTCCTATGATGCATGAAATGGTGGGGCTCCCTGGGTCTTTGTATTTAACAGGAATTGGACCAGTGAGCAGCTCATTGATGGATGATGCTAGGAAGACTTTTTTAGGAACTTGGGTCTTCCTCTTCTTGGTGCACATTTCCTTCAAGAATTTGGCATATGATGGCACTTGTTGTATGGCATCAAGAAGAGGGACATTGATTTGGACCTTATGAATGTTTCTTTTATCTTCTCCATGTGAGCATTTGACTTGTTATTTCTCAGCCTATTTGGATATGGAGCAATAGGCTTGTATGTATGCTCATCTACCTTTTCTTCACCCTTTGCCTTGGAAGTGGATGGCTCTGAACTAGAGGATGGTTTGTCAAAAGTTGGTTGTATTGGGACATGAGGTGTAGGCTTTGGTACTGGATGAGATTGTGGACTAGAAACCTTATTGTCAACTTGTTTACCAGATCTCAGGGTATGAATGGCATGACAGTGACTGGGTCCTGAATCTTCAACTTTGGGATTTAGCAATGGCTGATTTGGGAACAAATTTCTTTGATTCTCAGCCAATTGCCCAATTTGGACCTTCATTTCATTCAACTCCTGCTGCTGGTTTTTTGTTAAGGTTTCTATCATTTGTTTCAACTCAGATATTTCGGAATTATTTTGGGGTGGATGTTGAGGGTATGGAGATTGGAATTGTGATTGGTAGAATGGTAGAAGATTCTGATAAGACTGATATGACTGTGGTGGACTTTGAGATGGATGAACATACAGTGAATTCTGATCGAAACTGGATGGATGAAACTGAGCATTGTATGGATATGGAAGTGGTAGCATATGATGCTCAGGACCAGACTGACTCCATGGAAAATTTGGATGGTTCTGCCATCCTGAATTGTAAGTGTTGGAGTATGGATGATTATTGGGTCTGGTAAACGCTGCATTCATTTTCTCCTGAAATGATTGTGGCTGATATAATGGACACTCCTCAACAACATGGCTAAGGTCATGACAGTTGGTGCAACCTGGTCTAATCAAAGGCAATGGGTTGACCTGCTTGACCACAGAATTCCCTTTTGACTCAAGCAACTCTATCCTCTTCATTAATTGTGTGATCTTGGTTTCTGCAGCTAGAGAGGATTCTATGGATTGTGTACCAGTTCTGGAAGTGGTGGGAGTCGGTCTATCAGGGCATGACTCCCACTGAATGGTTTTCTCAGCTAGGGTTTCAAAGAGATCCCACCCCTGATGTTCATTTTTTTTCAAGAATTCCCCTTGGCACATGGATTCTAAAAGTGTTTTCGTTTGGTAATCTAATCCATCATAGATAATCTGGCATAGACGCCATTTCTCTATGCCGTGATGGGGACACAGGGCAAGAAGGTCTTTGAAACGCTCAAGATACTTCCAGAAAGGTTCATTTGTTTCCTGCTTGAATTGCATTATGTTCTTTCTCATGAGGGCTGTTTTGTGGATAGGATAAAATTTCTTAAGAAAGACTTTAACAAAATCCTCCCATAAGATATGGAACTGACTGGAAGATTATAAAGCCATTTCTTAGCTAAATCCTTAAGTGCAAACGGTATGAACCGTAACCTAACAGCATCCTCAGACAGTTGGGAAATTCTCATCATTTGGCATACCTCTTCAAACTCACGAATAAAGAGGTACGCATCCTCAGACTCTAAACCATGGAAGTGGGGAAGTGTACTAATGAATTGTGGTTTCAGCTCAAAATTGTTTCCATTTGGCTCGGGGAGAAGAATGCATGAAGGAATGGAGGTGCGAATCGGATAAAATCGATCCTGAAGTGAGACGTTGTTCTTCATTGGATGAAGTGGTTATGGAAGTGTAAGTGTAGAAAGAATTAGGATCACAAAACCACTCTCGTATAATCACAAACAACGTACACCGATCACACCAGCGAAAAAGAAAATAACAAACAATTAAAAGAAAAAAAAAAATCAATCCAAGCTTCTAGGTTTCTGACCCTAGACGACTCCTAACAATAGATCGTCCACAGGAGGTTTGGTGCAGACTGTGACTATAGCAAATCAGCCAGGGAAGGGTAAAGTTGGTGGGAGGTTTTCCGTCCGAAGACGTTCCTTAATTAAGTAACCAGCAACCTTCGGGCTTTCGGCCCTCAACCCCTTTCCTAGACACCGATTTTACGAAAGTCACTTTCCAACACTTTTCCCCCTTAGGAAAATCTCCTAAGTGAGTCCGAGTTGTCCCTAGGGCCAACGTCTAGCAATTTTTTAATTAGAAGCTTAGGATAGTGAGTTCGTGGGGAAATGGTTTGTGGGCTAAGGAAGGGGTGATAAAATCCCCACCTTATCTTTGTTATGGGTTTTGCCCTTAAAGTTGATTCGTGCAAGTGTACGATGTAAACAACCAAGAATCACTCAAAGCGGAATTAAATCATACAACGAGTGAGTCCTAGTCTATATGCTTATGCTTACGTACCTTGTCCCACGCGCTCTTCAACAGTAAATGTAAAGTAATTGAAAGACACGTGCCTATAATGCAAGATGTCTAAACAATTTTTATCAATTTACACCAAATCTTTTACTGTTGATTAGCAAATATCAGGTGAAGAATACAAGATTTCAGATATATCAGCAGAAGTAATTTTCAAAAGCAGCAAGCCCTGCAGAAAAATTGTTAGAAGTGAACTCCTCTTTGCCGCGTTCCCACGGCAAAATGCCGCGGCTACGCGGCAATTTGGAGGGATCCTGGGCTCTGCTTTCGAGAGCAGAGGCCCAGGTCCACTTATATGATTCTGCACTGCAAGATTTTCTGTATCTTCAACCTGTACCTGCAACAGAGAAGAAGTATCGTTTAGTTTCTCACTTTTAAAGCAAATACCGTCGCTCTCCCCGGCAACGGCGCCAAAAATTTATTGGAAGAAACGAGGTACAAGAAGTTATTGCACAAGAACTAGGTATAAAAGATATGGTTCAATGTTTAGAGTTCACCTTTGGTTCTTGTTCACTTCAAATATGTAATTGATATACCTTGTCCAATCTTTCGCTATAGCATATAGCTATACCGAGTCGAACCACAAGGAGAGCTAGCGTAGAAGCGTTACGATATGAGTGAGAAAAGGAAACGAGAATTCTTCTCTTGCTTAAAAGAATGAATAAAACACAAAGAAAGGAATGAAAGAATGTATGGATATGTTCATGGTGGTAAGTGAAAAGAAATCAAGATCAAGGTTGTTGTATTCACACTAAAAGGAAAGAAAACTTTAGAAAACTTGAATGAAAGAAAACCATGACTAGCTAACCTTAACTACCTTGCCAAAACATACTAAACTCCTTGATAGTGATGCATGCCTCATGTTGATTCATTAGCATGGATATGTCTTGCTTGTTGGTCTAATTACTTTCTCACTTGGATGATGGGGATTCATTCTTGGACTTGTCTTGTAGCCTCCATAGATGGTCATCGGCCTACAAATTAGACTTTCAATAATGGAAACAAAAGAGCTACACTCAAGGGATGCTAATGAATAGGCATACAACATTCAAGAATCGACATAATGAAGTTGTACAACAAATAGCATATTGGTGATCCATCTCCATGTTCCATCAAGGCACTAGTTCAAAGACTAGGCTCCAAGTGAGGCACACATGAATCATGTGGAGAATTACAACAAGATACTTGCCAAGAAATGAAAAGAAACCCATCGGAGAAGAGAAAACCATACAAATTGCAAGATGAAGTAAAGCAATCACCCATGAGTTAGAAGTTAGCAAGGTAGTGGTTAGCTAGTACATGGAGAAAGAATTAGCTACACATCATTACAAAAGAAAAGCTAAACATGAATTAAATTGCAAGAAAGTAAACAAAGCAAGTAAGGAAAGAAATCAAACTAGAATCAAGCTCAAGTAGAGAAGTAGAGAATGGATCAATCCTTGTATAGCTCCAAGTTGTCACTTCTTGATGATACAAGCTCTCTCTCTCTTACAACTCTCTCTTGCAATGAAATCTAGGGAGAAGAAGATCATAGAGAGCTAAAAAATCCTAAAGAAAACCTAACAAAATACAAAACTTTGAACTAATCTCTCTCTCTTCTCTGATCAGTCTTTGCTCGCAGGTCAAGGTGCACTATTTATAGCATGGGAGAGAACCTTCGAGAGCCTAGTTTGTTGCCACAAAATCCGGATCTCAACAACCCCAGATTGCCGCGTTTTGGCGGGAAATCGCGGCACGATCTGGGCCGTTGAGCCCAGATTTTCAGGTGAGATCTTCTTGTTAGTTAGTTAGCCACGTGGACTATCTGGAATCTTCGTTTGTTGCGCGGATCTCTCTAGATCTGGATTTGAATTTGGCTTTATCTTAATCATGGATTAATCACTTAATTAGTGTTAATTAAGTGATTATTTGGATATCTCTCCATTAAGTGTGTACCTGCAAATATGTAGAGAAGAGGAGTAAAATCACATATTTATTTGTAATATGCATGGGAATTATGATGTAAAATATGCAATATTGGATACTAATCATCAAGCTGGAGTCAAGAACTGGGATTGAGACCAATATACAGGAGAAATTATAGAGAAGAAAATAGGGAAAAAGTTTGGTACACATATTTGGGTACATATTCCGAAAATGGTTCGTTACAAATACACATAAAGTGCACTAATACAATAGTCTGAGACATCAAACAGTCTCCTATAGTTTGTATTACAATCCTACCAATTGTGTGTTCAACTCCATTTAAGATTGTGGACCTAACGTATGTTCTACAGGGATTCGATAATCTAATTTTCTGTGTGTAAGCCGAACTTTACACATCAGGTCATCTACAATGTAGAACACAAGACACACATGTATATAATACAATCATTTGCCCATACAGATTATCATAAATGAAAATGATATTATTAAATAATAAATCATATATTGAGTTTTACTAAAAAAGGCTAAGACTTTTAGTATATCTTCAATAGGAAGCACACACCCCAGTGGGAGGAGCCACCTTCACACCTTTCGTGGCAGCACAAAGCTCTACCGTAATCATCGATGATAGATGATTGTGGTACCTCATCAAATAGTCATTTTCCTCCTTTTGGCTAGAAAGGATGGATGGATTGGGATCGAAATCCATCCCCACTCTAGTCTGATGAGTAAATCCCTTCCCCTTCTTGTCATCAACAACACTCTTGCCTTTCCTTCTCTCTTCGATGGCAGTTCCCTTCATCATCTTAAGGAAGATCCTGAGGCCTGGAGTTCTAAGCACAAAATGGGGACGAGAAGGTTTTGGAGGAAAGAATTTAGAGAACTCGAAAGCTAGGGTTTCAGAAAGATCCTCTCTCTGAGTATTCCCTCCATTTATACAGTGGGAGATAACATCATCGCAATGATGGCCTCGGGTTTGAATCAAGGCATGTGACATCCCCTTGATTCAGATCGAACCTTCGTACATATCCCAACGGGGGCTCACAATCTAAATGACTGTTATCTCTACGGCACATGCCACAGACACATGATTTGACAGCTGGTCATGCAGAATAAGAGTGATATTAAATGCACAAGATTTGAAGAGAAGTGTTGTTTGCTTTTCTCTGACCATAAAACGACAAGGCTAGCCTCAAATCGAAGATTCAAGTCAATTACGCTTCCCTACCTTCCTGATCGAAGATTCTAAAAAGGGAGAAAGCGGTGGGTATCTATGGTGGTCAAATTTGATCCTTATCAAGATCATGACATGTGCCTTGCTGTGTCAGAAATGTTCTAAGTGACCAACGAAGTCGACATACTAGCAGGCCCAATATGGGCCCAAAGAGAAAGCCTCATCTCCTGCTCCGAACCCACACACGTCCCAAGCTATCTTGCGGGATCACAATGATCCGAGATCATCCACCACGGATGCTCAACTCAGACAAGGCCATCATGCTAGTCTGGGGTGTTCTCCATTGAAAATTCAATAAAGGGAAGACTTACAAAAATTTGAGGAGAAGATTATAAGTAATTAAATAAAAATTACAAGTAGAACTCCTCTAAAATTTCTGGGGAAGTGTATCGATAGGAGTCTGATTAGCACGCGACCACTTTGTTCCATTGACGATGTGAGCGATCGATCTTCAAATGCTACTGCTTGAAAATTCCTTCTCGCCTGGTTCCGGAGATTCTTTGAAAAAGAAAGGTCTTGAAGTATCAATACCTTGAACTTAGAGAAGTAATTCTCTGGAGCTTCTGGGAAACAAGAAAAAGTCAGCCTTATTAGCTTTCTCGGTGCCT
Source organism: Agave tequilana (assembly GCA_038442645.1). Classification (NCBI taxonomy): domain Eukaryota; kingdom Viridiplantae; phylum Streptophyta; class Magnoliopsida; order Asparagales; family Asparagaceae; genus Agave; species Agave tequilana. Next base: position 18,842 of record JAVJIF010020746.1, read on the forward strand.
CCTTCCTCTCTTACTGTGCTCTCTTTTGGATTGCCTCTCTTGATCTCCTCCTCCCTGAGCTCATTCTTAGATGAGCTATTTATAGGCTCTGGAGTGGTGTAACCGCCCCTAGAATTCAGCCACGATTGACAACAGTCAGCTAACCTCACGTCGAAGGCTATTTTGAGCTTCGCGCGAGGCTATAACGCTCGCGCTAGGCTAAATGTGACCGCATACGAGGCTAGACAGGCTCGCACAAGCCTAAAAATGGCCTATTGACCCGGCCGTTCCACTGAATGTGGGGCAAAGTAGGTGAGTGTAACTGCCCACTTAAAGTGGCATTAACCCCACTAACATAGTGGGGTTAGCCCACTAAATATTGGGTCAAAGGTTTGACCTGGCCAGCCCTCTCGTAGAGGCGTAGAAAGCCTTGTGCGAGGCTAGATGTAGCCTCGCGCAGGGCTAGGTTTAGCTCCGCATGCGGGGCTAAAAGCTCTTAATCGGAGCTGTCCTGACTTCGATGAAGTTAGAAAATTAGCCCTGTGCAGCAATGTTGAGTTTCAGGCGAAGCTAGTACTTGGCTTGTTACTGAGTTTTGAAGGGCTTCAAGGCGAAGCTAGATAATTTAGCCTCTAGAGTGAGGCTAGCACCTTGGGCTCGCGCGAGCTGAGTATTGAGCTAACTCAACCTCAAAAAGCAGTATTTGGCCTGTTGTCTGCTTCACTGGATCAGCAGGGCCTGAGCTTCTGCTTTCTCCCTTGGGATGTGTTGAGTTGGTCATCAGCTTATCCGCGGCTTGTCTTTTGTAGATGTCGACAAGTTGGACATCATTCTGACCAATTGAAAAGATGTGTAGGAGTTTGTCTTTTTTAATGTCTCAACAAAACCCCCTTCAAAGTTTTTGTAAATCTGTAATGGGATGGTTTAGATTTTGAAATACTTTGAATTGCTTTGATAGATAATCAAAGATATGTGGGTATGAGCTTCGCCTTGATGGTTAAGCTCAGGTTCACCTTTAGGACTGAATTTTAGTCCTGCTTCTAGGCTGGAATAGTCTCGCCTTTGGGCTAAAATAGGCTTACCTCGAGTAGCTTCGCCTTTGATAAAAGGCTCGCCTTAGGGCTGGAATAGGCTCGCCTCTAGGAGGAGCCTTGCCTTTGGGCTTCTTTAAGCAACCTCGCTTCAAAGCGAACTTGGCTTGCCAGTGCCCTGTCAGTGCTAGCCTTGCATATGCTTTGAGAATAGGCTCGCCTCTGGGAGGAGCCTCACCTTTAGGTAAAAGGCTCGCCTCTGGGGGAGCCTCGCTTCTGGAGTAGCCTCGTCTTTGGGCTCTTTTAAGAAACTTCGCTTTCAAGGCGAAGTTTGCTTGTCAGAGACAAGTCAGCAGTAGCCTCGCATGTGCTGTGAGGGGGCACTCCCTTTCCCGAGGCCAAGCACTCGAGTGCTTTAGCCTCGTGTGTGCTTTAAAATTTGAAGCGCCAACGGCGAGGCTACACTGTGGGGCCTATAAATAGGACCCTTACAGTCCTCTTGCAGAGAATTTTCTTCTCTTCTTTCAGCGACCCTCAATAGGGATCTTCTTCCCTCTCTTTCATTTTCAAACGACTTAAGGTCACCGCCTTCTTTAGAGCAGCTCTATGCCGTCTTCTCATCACCCGGGCAAGGAGGCAAAGGCCCCTGAGGAACCTTTTGCTCCAGTTGTTACTTGACCCATCACCGGTGAGCACTACTGCTTCCGCGATCTCACTATTTTTTGTAAATCTTTAGGGAGTTATCTCTTAATTTTAGCTTTAACAGCTAAATTTAGGGATTAGAGTCCCTGGATTCTTTATTTTCCAGCATATTTTGGAGGAAACCTTTTAGCTTCTTGAAGAAGCTGGTACTTGCCTCGTTTAAGTAGAGTAATCTCGCCGTAGGCGAGGTTAAGCCTTGTCCTAATTAAGGCAAGTCTAGCCTAGCCATTTAGGCGAGGCTAGAACTTGGCCTTTCTTAGGCCAGTTTAGCCTTGCCGTTAAACGGCAAGGCTAGAACTTGGCCTCTCTTCGGCCGGTTCAGCCTTGCCGTATAGGCGAGGCTAGAGCTTGGCCTCTTTTAGGCCGGTTCTGCCTTGCCATATAGGCGAGGCTATAACTTGGCCTTTTTACCTGTTTGATATAGCCAGCCAAAGGTTTATGTATTTTCTTCAATTTATTAACAAATTTTCCCCTTTATCTCCTTGTAGTTCTCTATGCGCCAGGACCGTCAAACAGCTGTGTTGGGACAGTCAGAAGATTGGACGGGAATGTGCGTTTTCAGTTCCAGGGTCAGGTTTCTCTTTTCAGTAAAAGAAGTTCAACGGAGAGGGATGCGTTGATCCTCAAAGCTGACAAGCGCATTACCCGAAGTATATTAACCACTACTCCGCTCGAAGACCATAATCAGACAGTGCACCAAAAATCAGAGTTCATGTTTGGGGATACGACACCCGATACTGATTAACAGCTGATAGCCGGGGAGGGCCAATGGATTTTTAGTATAAAAGGTGAGAAGTATTATCTTCCATCAAGCAGGCGACACTTCCAGCTCTCGTACTTCCAATCAGTCATCGTGCCGTGGAAGATGAAATGGGCGGTGACTTGATTCACTGACTTTGTCCACATTAGGATCTTAACACTGAGTGGTTATAACCACTGTGGATCTCCTAGGGCCGTACTTGACATACATCCTGGGAGGGTAGGACAAGAGCTTCCCGTAGGAGAGAATCCAGCGATGGCCCAAACTATTCTGAACCAGTTCATTAAAGTTAAAGGCAACTATCCGGCGAGAGATTTTAGGGCTCCCAGTTGGGTACATCCTGCTCAGAAGTTGTGGTGGAGAGATTTGACACTTTACATCTTAGAGCACTTTGAGGCGGGACTAAAGAAGATTGGACTCCATGAAGCAGTTAGGGCCACTTACAATGGGATGGAAATCAGTGTGCATAACTTTTTTGCCATCTTTCAATTATACTGCCCAGTTACAGGGACCTTCTTCACTCCTGTTGGTGAATTAGGGTTGGCGCTTAATGAGATGTGGGAGATCTCGAGCCTCCTAATGGGCTCAATGCCATATGAGGAATATTTTCCTGACGTGATGGAAATGGAGCAGATGGAAAAGGATAACCCGGAGATGTTTGAGACATATCGAGAATTAATGTGCCATTTCTACATCTGCATGGATATTCATAACACCCGTGAAAATGCAAACAAGATAAAAATCTGGGCAGACTATTTGTTCCCAATTTGGAGGCCCCCGAGGATGTCTAGTTCCCCATCCTGAAGAGGATATTCGTCAGAAGATGGTATCCAGCGCTCACGAAGATGTCATCTTGGAGGAGGACGATGGGATCTATGAGAAGGGTGATAGGTTCAAAAGCTCTCATCATCAGGCGAAGCACCCTATATCTCAAAAGGCTCTCCTTGCTGGTTTCCTTTTGGTTTGGCTGAAGAAGTGCGTCATTCCATCTCCTCCATATAACGAGATCTTATCGTAGGTGTTTCTCCCTGTAATCTAGCCTGTTCATGGGAAACCTCTTGGCCTACTTCCTGCCATGGTCTGTGGTATTCAGCATGGTCTCTGAGCGCTGACGGAAGCTTTCTGCCGACCACCTGCTACCAAGAGGGGGAAGGGACAAATACTTCCTCGTGATGGTCCCAACCCTAGAGTGGAGATGCCTTACACCTATTTAATGCATGGTTCGTGTTGCATTGTCCTGCCATTATCTAACCTGGGGAAAAGTCACCGGAAGGTGTACACTTTGTGCATCTTCGTCGCTTTGATGGGTCGCTTTGGCTGCGGACTTACATAACAGGAGTGTAGAAATTGGTACATCGTTACGATGCGTACAGTCTCTACAGGTGTTTTCCCTTTATCCCTGGTGCTGGGTATGGCAAGGAATTTTTCGACGTAGTTTTTGACGTAGGTGACGGGAGATCTTCCGTCAGAGAGGGAGTGTTCAAGTGGCTGGTGAGCATCCGCCCATCTCATTTGGTGTATTGATGCGGTGATATTTGTTACCTGGAGCCGTACATCCTCAGGAGTTTTGCTCGTCAGTTTGGGCATGATGAACTCTATGTTGGGAATCCTGGAGTCTGATAGATGGAGCCAGAGCTTGGAGGCATTTCATCGTTGGTTATACCGAGGCTCAGTTCTGCATGCCATACTTAACCTCAAATTTATTGACAACATTGGGGTTTTGTCAATGGTACAGGACTTCCAATTCTAACCCCTCAAAAGTCAATATTAATTCAACTGTAACCAAACTCATCTTCAAAAGATTAAAACAGAAGGCCCCAGAGCAAGATCAGGGGAAAGAGGTAGGGTTCCAGGTCTCCCGGAGTTTATGGCTAATGCTGGTAGTGAAGCTTTAGATTCGGAGAGTCCTCGATTCGAAGAAGTTGGTGGTGGAGAAGCTGCACCCAAAACTTCTAGCGGAGCAGGTAGAGCTCCTCTTGAGGAAGAGGAAGAAGAAAAGAAAAAGGCCGTGACACGCATTTTAAGTGGAAGCGGAAGAAGCCAGAGTTAAAGGAGCCTGCTCCTAAAGAATTCACCAAGCAGAAGGCGACTCAGAAAGAGCCTCATAAGAAGCAGGTGGTAAAGAGGGCTCGCCAAGAGATTTAAAAGCTTCCACTATTGTAGCGAGTGAATCGGTAGCGGAAGTCCCGCCTTCTTTGATTATCAGGTTATCTAGTCAGAAAAAGACTCCGAAGGAGGCTGCTCAGGTTCCCGGTAAGCTTGATTTTCTTTGCGTCATTTTCCTTCATCCCTTTTTTTTGCTTCTGCGATTAATTACTTTGTTTCTTAATCTTAGATGTAGGCAAGAAAACTCTAGGTGAAGGAGAGGAGAAACTCGACGATCTCTTCATCTATAAGGAGGGGAATGAAGTGACTTATTTTGTCTCCGAACGCCCTGGGGACCAGGAGTTGAATGTGGTCCTTCCGGTGGAGCTGCTACCATTTTGGAGAAGGATAAGATTCCAATTATCCGAGGGACGAATCTAAAGATTTAGAGATCCTTGATTTCCCTGAAGGAAGGCAACTGATTGCTAAGCCCCGTATCGAAGAACCATCTACCGGGAAGGCGCTGTTTGAAATTGCACTAGGAGACTGGCTATGGCCAAGTAGTAAGGTGGATTCGCCTACCATCAAGGGGTCTTTAGCTGAACCTACTGTCACTGTGGTCACCTCCTACATGGCGACTATTCCTTCTGCGACAGTTAGCACTAGGATGACTATTGCTGTCACCTCAACTCCTCTAGGTAATGATTCAGCTGCCGACTTTGTATATGTTGTTATTTCTTTCTTTGACTCCAAAGCCTCTTTGGCAGGGACCTTAGGGCTGACCGTTCCCATTGCGGGGTCGGGGTCATCTCGAGAGGAGATAACTGCTCCCTATATTGGACAGTGAAGGAGTCGACATTCTCTATTATAGTATTATCTAGCGTCGATTCTCTTCCACTGGCAATTTGATAGTGACTGATGAGGCTGCATCTATGCTTCCCGCCACATCAATTGTAAAGCATCCTAGAATCCAGCTTGAGACTACTAGAGAGCCAGTTTTTGCTCCTTCCACGCCTCCAGCTCTGGTTACTACTGGTTTGGCAATGATTACGAGTCTGTGCTCTCTAGCACTGGTGGTTGAGCTAGGAACTATGATCATCAGCCCTACTTCTCTCGTAGCTAATGCGCTCGTCTCCATGAGTACCCCTCCACGGTTGTTGCCTATATCTTCTGCTCCGCTGACGCCTACCCCCGCAACACCTTCAACCATTGTGACCACTAAACTCACTAAGACTTCCTCTGCGAAGGTTATGTTGGCCCAGAGGCCTTACACTCTAGTTTTGATGATGATTAACTCATGTAGTCGTAGTTTACTAATAATCTTATGATATTTAATTTTAGATATTTAACCAAGATATTAGTAGGTGATTAGCTTCAACAAAGGTGTTTTGAAGCTTTCACGTGGTGATTCAAGAGTTCGAGCGTCAAGTTCATATCTAGCACTCGGATGGAGTCAAGCTCGGTGTATCACGTTTGGATCGAGTCGACTTGGAGACGGCGTTCTACAAGAAGACCTCGGTTTGTTTTAGAATAGTTAGTTTAGATTCATTGTTAAAGATTAGATAGTGTGGTATGCTCAAGTTCACAACACACACTTGTTTTAAGTTTCATGTTTATTGGTTTTGGTTTTCGGTTTAACCGATCTTGGTTTTAATGAATAGAATTGAATCAAAATAAGTTTACATGGTTTAATAAATATTAGATTTGATCTATATACATGCATGCTTCATATTCTTAGAAAAGCTTATTTTGATAACGTATTCATGTATTTGGGTTTGTATTTAATAAAACTTATTTTTGGATTTATTGTCAAAAACATTGATATATATCCCTTTCATGTATATTGGATTCTATCCATATACTATATGCTTCAAAGTTGCATGTTTTTTGTATTTACATGAGTTTTGAAAAAATCGGATTTCCATTTTAAAAATCTTAGTTTTGGAAAATACAGAATTTGGTTTAAGGCAAATTTTCTAAGTCACAAAAATGGTTCAAAATGTTTGTAACATGATTTGATTTTACTCAAACATGTTTGTATATCAAAGTATTATACTGAATCTATTTTTGTAGATTTTTAGAGATTTTATGGGATTTTATTAAAGCCAAAAAGACCAGTTTTTGAATCCTATATTTTGCCATGCCAGGCTCTGGCGGTCGACCGGGACGGTCGACCGGACCAGTGGTCAGTCGACCGGACCGGTTGACCGATGTGCACGAGACGTGCACAAAGGCTAAGTTGGCTTGGCCGGTCGACCGTGCGGTCAACCGACTGAAGTCACCCCACTCTCGGGTGGGGGCGGTCGACTGGACGGTCGACCGTAAGCCTTGCCCGGTCGACCGGCCAAAGAGCAATTTCTCTCTAGATCTTGCACGGTCGACCGGGCGGTCGACCGGAGGGCTCAACGGTCGATTTTTTGACCGATGGCCAGTCGACCGGAAGGGCATTCTGGCCCTTTCCAGCTGCCAACGGGCAGATTTTCTTGGGGGTTATAATTACCCCATTCAAGAGTTGTTTTTGGAGAAGTTTTTCAAGAGCAAAATTTTAGATCTTTTCAAGTGTTTTAAGAGCAAGTTTTTCAAAAGAGTTTTTGGGTTTAAAAGATCAATCTTTGTTTATTTTTAAAGTGTTTGATAATTCAAAGAAAATAGTCTTTTGGGAATTGATTTTTGGTCTAAAAATCCTATATCTATTTGGAGATTTTCCCAAGTGATTTTCTTTGTTCAAAACACTTTGTTTTCTCACACTTGAGCTTATCTACTATCCTATCTATTAGGGTCTTTGTTTTGTGGGAAAAGAATTGGTTTGTGGTTGAGATAAACCACCAAGTTATAAACCTTCCATCTTTGTGATATCCCTCTAGTGAGAGGTGATTGAGTTGGTATCTCTCTTGTGTAGAGGTGATAGTGGAAGTGTTGTTTGGCTCCCTCTAGTGAGAGGTGGAGATTGTATTGGAATCCCTCAAGTGTGAGGTGATTGATTTGTTGTTGGCTAAGTACCTATCCCTCTATTGTGAGGTTGATATTGTGGTGGCTTTGTGCCTAGCCTCTAAGTGTAGAGGTTGTGTTGTATTTGAGAGAGGAGTTGTGTACTCCCGGTTATTGTATTGCCCCAAATTCTCAGTGGAGGTTCCCTGTGTGGGAAGTCCTGTGTGGACGAGTTAGTGAAAATCCTTCTGTGTGAAGGTGGGGACGTAGAGCTGTGTGCTCGAATCTCGAAACATATCTTGGTGTTTGCGATTGATCCACTTTCTCTAACTCTTTCTCTTATATTATGCCTTGCATTGATTCATAATTATCATATGACACTTATATGCTTGGTTGTGTTTGTTTGTGTGCCTGACTTGTGTTTAACCGCGAGGGCTTCATATAGCACCTCAACTCATATTCAGAGGAATCAACAGGAGTTAGTTCAGAGCCCTTCACCGGGAATTCGGCTACACTCGTTGGTTACACTAAGTGTGTTGCAATTAGTATTTAATTTCCACATTATTGTTCATAGATTAGCCGTACACCTATTCACCCCCCCTCTAGGTGTACTTTCAATTGCTATCAGAGCCTACGCTCCTGATATTAGGTTTAACCACCTAGGAGTGTGATCTTGGCTTTGCTAATCTATCATTTGCATTTGCACATTATATTGTTTACACACACTCATGGATTGCTTGACACCTCCCATGTTTGATGTTTCCAACATTGACATGTGGAAATTTAGGATGAGTATGTACCTAAAAACCCTAGGCTTGCATGTTTTCCTTGTCGCTACCAAGAAATCCTATCTTGGTAACAGCAAGTATATAGAGGCCAATGCACAAGCCCTTGAGGCACTTAGAAGCATGCTTAACAAAGAATATCTTTCTATGGTTTCTAACTGTGATTCCGCCTTTGCAGTGTGGAACACTTTGACCTCCTCAAGCTTCAAACGCCAACCTTTGTGGAGGATGAATCTAGTGGAGAATCCGAGCAACAATGCTACATGGTCCAAGGGAATAACTCCCTTGAGGTATATTCGGAATCTCAATTAGATGATGATTGTGCTAGTTTTTCTTGTGATGAATATATTGATGCCGATGCATTGAATGAAGAACTTTCCATTGTTTGTGAAAAATTATTAAAAATATAAAGTTTTGAAAAAGAAGAGTTTTGGACTTAACAAAGAAAATGAGGATTTATTTTCAAAACTTGAGTTGGCTTTGCAAGAGAAGGTTGAGATTTCTAATGAAAGAGATTCATTGAATCTAAGTTTGATCTTGTCCTAAATGAAAACAAGATTTTGAAAAATAAAAATGATTGCAATGAGGTTTTGAAGAAAAATGAGATCTTGTCTTCAAAACTTGATTTTGTTGTAAAAGAAAATGAATCTTTAAAAATGAAAATTGTTTCTATTTCAAAGGATTTGGATTTGGTTTCCAAGAAAACATTTCTTTGAAAAATGATTTAGACTCTCATGTTTGCCATACTAGTGTAGCTTCACATTCTAGCTCACCTATTGCATGCACCTCTTCTTCCATGATTAAAAATGATATATGTATGCTTAAGAAGAGTGTGGATTGTTTGGGCTCCACTTTGAGCCATTGTACTTTGAACCACTCACGTTTGGAATCTATGTTTCAAAAGAAACAAGTTCCTCCTATGCATGCACACCATACACGGCATACACATGCTCCCACGTTCACACCCATCACACAATGTATGCTCATGTGTACACTTGTACACATTGTGGTCGTCAGGGCCACCTTGCTAAGTTTTGTTATGATCGTATACATGATTCAAATTTAGCAACTAAATTTGTTTGGGTTAGGAAAGGAGCTACCCCCATGGACCCAAAAGAGTATGGGTACCAACGACCACTCCTATTTTACTTGATATAGGTGTGGGCTTCACATGACGTAAGAGTGATTGTGCCTTGAGGTGGATGCGTTCCGAGCTTAAAGAGGACTATTTGGATGCATCACTTTCAAGGGGAGTTTGGTGGGAGGACCACCATGGTTTGGAGATACGGAGATGTGCCCTATTGTTTTGGTAACGATCTCTAACTCCCATTTATGTTTACATGCGTTTCATATTGTTGATTTTTAGTATGTTTTGATGTTTCATGATTAGTATGTTAAATGTCATGATTATTAGACTTGTGATATGCATGATTAGTATTTGAGATCACCCATATTTAATATGGATTTATACTTTTGTGATTCTCACATTTGTTTTAACTATTGTGTATATCATAGATCAAATGCATGTGCATTTACATAATAATCATATGAGTTTTGTTTTGATTTCTATGTTTTTTGTTTTGATTACATGTTTAGATGTTAGTTTTCATTAAAACTTAAGTATATACTTGTACAACTAGTGAGCCACAAATAGATTATTATATGTGTTTGTGCTTAAACGCTTATTTGTACCCATTAGATGTACTAGTATAGTCTAGTTTTGATGACTCATACATTTTGACTTGTAATCCACATTTTATACATGTTTTCATGTTTATGTTTAACTTCATATATATGTCTATTTTGTCTAAATTAATAGTTATACATATACATTCATGAGCCACTTGCCTTCATGCATATACTTTTGTGGACTCGTTTATGATAGGATATGTATGTATACTCTAGTTTGTACAAAACATACATATACCTTAAAGGATTCTAGTTTTGATGATTTTCATATTTTTAAGGAATTTCATATTGAGCTTGATTGCCTATTTTCATGATGATGTGTTTCATATAACTGTTATACACTCACTTTACTTAAAGATTTCTCATGATTTTATTTTCATGAGTTTGATATGTGCCTTATAGATTTTGAGTGTTGATGATCGTGTGACTTACATATTTTTCATGAAATATATTTTTATTTTATTCCTTACTTGAAGGATTTCGTACTTGTTTACAATTTTATCATATAACTAGTTGGGGTATTCTTCATATGGTAGAGTTTTCAAATGTGTTACAATATTTTCAAATTTATTTTTGAAAACCCCTACCCTTCTAAGGGCGGCTGGTTGGGCGACCATGCCTTGTATGCTCATTATTGAAAATCTATTTAAACATATGCATGAATGGGTGGTAGGGAATATGAGTTATACACTTGATTTTTATTATACTTTCAATTGGTATCATTGGATCTTTTCAATCGGTATCACTATTGAAATTCTTTTTGTATACTCATATATGTTTTTATATATGTATGCTTACACTTCAAATAGTATCAATTTCGATTCGTATTTAATTTCCCATACATATATATGTATTTTATTTGTGCTTACTATATCTCTATATCTTTGAGCATAAATTTTTGGTTATGCTAAGCTTGATTCCTTAAATGACTATTGATTATGTTTCAATTGGTATCTTATACAAGATTATGCATCATTTTATTTGGTATTTCATAAAGGGGGAGAAAATTTATATTTCACCTTTCAATTGGTTTTGTTTACCTTTGGTATTTTACTGCCACACTTTATATTAAAAATGATTGAAAAAGGATATTGATTTTTTTTGGTATCATTTGCTCTTAATGAAAATCGTTTTCAATTGATATATGTTTCATTTTTAATATTGGTATCAAACACTTTAAATTGATATTATTCTCTATTTGGTATCTCTATTGTAAAATGAGTTTTGTGTTTAAACCAAAAAGATTGGTTTATGTTTTTCAAATTGGTATCAAAAGTGTAAAATATTTTCAATTGGTACTAATTTTTACAATTGATATCAAGATTACCTATATGTTTACATTTTTCAATTGATATCAAATTTTTTTTATGTTTTATTTACTTTCAATTGGTATCATATAGACATGTTTATTTAAATTTAATTAAAAATATTTGTTTTATGTACTTTTAATTGGTATGTTTTTTTTATTTTCAATTGATATCATGATACACTAAATTGATATATTTTTTCAATTGGTATCATAATATTTTGATTTGATTTCACCCCTTGTTGATTTTTTTTTGTTTCAGACAAAAAGGGGGAGAACATTATTTTATTGTTTACTTTAACCCCTTTGTTGATGATTGACAAAAGGGGGAGAAATATTTGAGTTTATATGCATGTTTATTGTTTATTTGTAAGTTTATATCAAAGTTTGTTTCATATTGGTATCAAGAGAGTTTGTTTGATGTTTTGTTGATATTGGTATCAAGAGCATGGATATTAGTATCAAGAACATATTTTGTTGTTTTATTTTATTGGTATCAAGAACTTTTGTTAAAATTTTTATTGTTGGTATCAAGAGCTTTATTGATTATCTTTCAATTGGTATCAAGAGCTTTTATTGCTTTTATTGATAAAGCTTTCAATTGAAATTTTTATTAGTATTAGGAGCAATTATTTAAAGAACATGTTTATTTTAAGTTTATTTTTCAATTGGAATTTAAGAACATGTTTATTTTAAAAAGGGAAAAAGTAATTTATTTTAAAAATTTGGTATCAAGAGCATGTTTATTTCATTATTTTATGCATGTCTATGCATATTCATGTTTACCATTCATTGCATATCTAATTGTTTATTGCTATGCATGAGTTAAGGGGGAGCTTCTTTGAAGCTTAACTTTAATCCATGCATATATAACTCCATGAGTTTTGTCATCATTAAAAAGGGGGAGATTATTGGCCCAGAGGCCTTCCACTCTAGTTTTGATGATGATTAACTCATGTATGTTATAGTTTACTAATAATCTTGTGATATTTAGTTTCAGATATTTAACCAAGATATTAGTAGGTGATTAGCTTCAATAAAGGTGTTTTGAAGCTTTCACATGGTGATTCAAGAGCTCGAGCATCAAGTTCATATCTAGTACTCGGATGGAGTCAAGCTCAGTGGATCACGTTTGGATCGAGTCGACTTGGAGACAGCGTTCTACAAGAAGATGTCGGTTTGTTTTAGAATAGTTAGTTTAGATCCATTGTTAAAGATTAGATAGTGTGGTATGCTCAAATTCACAACACACACTTGTTTTAAGTTTCATGTTTATTGGTTAACCTTATAGACCCATTCCTACAATTGATAATAGAATTAGCAGTAGTAAGGAATGGGCGTCCTAAGATAACAGGAGTTTGAGCCTTAGGATTGGACACAGGTTGTATCTCAAGAACTATGAAATCAACTGGGTAGATAAACTCCACGACCCGGATAAGGACATCATTAATTTTCCCCTTTAAAACTTTCACAGAACGGTCAGCCAATTGATTGTGACTCGAGTTGGACTAAGATCGCCCAACCTGAGTTGTTGATAAACTAAGAATGGAAGCAGGTTGATACTTGCTCCCAAGTCAAGAAGTGCATGACTTATATCGACTTGTCCTATAGTGCAGGCAATGGTGGGACAACCCGGATCCTTGTACTTGACAGGGATCGGACTCGACAGTAGCTCACTAATGTTAGTGGCTAAGAAGACTTTCTTGGGTACATTCTTCTTGGTGCACATGTCCTTAAGAAATTCTGCATAGGATGGGACTTGTTGGATGGCATCAAGGAGTGGCATTTTATCTTCACTTGGTTGAAGATCTCAATTATTTTATCCATGTGTGGATTCTGCTTGTTGTTCTTCAGCATATTAGGAAATGGCACTATAGGCTTGTACACCTGACTGGTTGACTTTGGAAGGATTAAGACTAGATGAGGTGGATGCTTGAGTGTGATTGTGCTTACTGAGATTGGGTGGTGTTGACACTTAATTATCAACTTTCTTTTTCGACCTCAATGTATGAACAACATTACATTGATTCACTGATTGATTCTCAGCCAAATGAGCTTGCTGAGAATTTCTAGGATTCATAATTGGCTGACTGGGTAAGGTACCCTTTTGCCTCTCATACTGTGGATTGGCTAATTGGCTCATTTGACCCCCTAGCCTCTGTATTGTCTGCATGAGAAAATCTTGGTTCTTCATGTACCTTTCCATACTTCTCTAAAAATCAATCATTCTCCTTTCAAGTTGAGGATTCTGGAAGGAAGATGGTGGAGCTTGGTTGGGAAAGTTTGGTTGATAATTTGAAATATTGTTCGGAGAATTGTGAGGTAATTTGAAAAGTTGGGTTGATGATTGGAAGAATTATTGGAATGATGGAAGTGGCTTGCATGGTTCGACCGTGGGTGGTCATTGTTGTGTTGGCTTTATGAGAAATTTGGGTGATTTCTCCAGCCAGGATTGTACGTTGGTGCGTAAGGATCATTGTTCGGCCTTGAAAAGGCCGCATTCATTGGTTCTGGAAAATGTTGTTGAGCTTGAAACACAGGACACTCCTCAAACACATAATTCGTGGCTTGACAATAAGTACAACCCGGAGTTGGAATTTAGTTTAGACTGACTGATTGACTTGATATGGTTCCTTAAGTTCTAAAGCTTCCAGTCTTCTCGCTAGGTTAGCTAACTTAGCCTCGTTAGCTATGGATGATTCAATTGAATGGAGACCTCCTTTTGAAGAGATATAGTTTGAATTCCTAAAGCTTTCACTAGTTGTTCCTATTGGATGGTCTTTTCAGTTAGATTCTCATATAAATCTCATCCTTCATTTTTATCATTCTGCAAGAATCCCCCTTGGCACATACTTTCTAAGAGGGTCTTAATTGAGTAGTCTAAACTGTCATAAAGAATTTGGCATTATTCCCATTTCTCTATTCCATGATGAGGACATTGGACAAGGAGGTCTTTGAAGCGTTCAAAGTACCTTCAAAACGGTTCACTAAGTTCTTACTTGAACAGCATGATGTTTTTCCTAACAAGAACAGTTTTATGAATTGGATAGAATTTCTTCAAGAAGACCCTGATGAAACCATCCCAAGATGTGATAGAGCCGGCCGCTAAGCTGTAAGTCATTTCTTGGCTAAGTCCTTAAGAGCAAATGAGACAAATCTCAATCTAATAGCATCATCTACAAAATGTGAGATTTTCATCATTAAGCATACTTCCTCAAATTCTCTTATGAAGAAATAAGCATCTTCGAACTCTAAGCCATGGAACTTGGGGAGTGTGTTGATGAACTGTGGCTTAAGCTCAAAGTTGTTTTCACCAACCGATGGAAGTTAGATGCAGGATGGAAGTGAGGTTCTAATGGGATAGAACCTATCCTGCAAAGATGTTGGTTGAGCCATAACCGAATCTGGTCTTGGTTTGAACTTGGGTGGTGATATGTTTCTAGTTAACCTAGATGAATTAGGGTCTCTTGACCACACTTGCGTACACAAACACAATCACAAACAAGTTCACCAATAGTCAACAAGAGGAAACAACCAAGCCTAGTCTAAGGTAATCTTGACTTAAACAACTCCTAACTGGTTGATTGTTTACAATAGGTATAATGCAGATTTTGACCACAAGCTAATCAGTCAGGTCAGAGCAAGATTGGTGGGAGATATCCGCGCAAAAACGACGGGCCTAATTAAGCCAAACCACCAGCCTTCCGGGTTCGCCCCTCAATTCCTTTTCTTAGACACTGATTTGGCAGGAGTCAAATTCTAACACCTTCCCTCTTAGGATAATCTCCTAATGAGTTCGAGAAGTCCCTAAGGCCAACGTCTATTAGATTTTAAAGTAGGCTTAGGCTGTGCGTGCTTGGAGATGATTTGTGGGCTAAGGAAGGATAATGATTTCCCTACCTTATCTTGATTTGGGTTTTGCTCTTAAAATTGATTGTGCAGAGTGTGTAAGATATAGAAAAGTAACATTCACAAGCAAATATCACCCAATAATGTTTCCTAAACTATATGCTATCATAAGTACCATGTCTCCAACTATCTTCAACAGTAATTGTAAAAGAAACGTAATTAGACAAATGACTAGAATGCAGGTCTAAACGTTTTTTTAAGCATTTAGCAATCAATCAGATTACTGTTGGATTAAAAACAGGGAGTGTGAATATCAGATATAGCAAAAGTAATACAAAAACTATATTTTTGCAAAGTAATATGTCCTGCAAAAAAAGTTTTTAGTAGTCAAAAAAAAAAAAATTTCAAACTTTTGCGTTGCAATTTCTTAAAATTCTGTTTCCTACTTTCGAGAGTAGGGACACAGAATATTAAGTCTTCTCCTATAAAGCTTGAGTGCTAAATCTGATTCCTTAACGTCCTTGAAACAAGACACCAAACCTGTTAGAAAATAATTACACCGTTCCCTCCCTAGCAACGACTCCAAAAATTGATTGAAAAATGAAAGCAATGAGAATTACCGTCTAGCTTTGGGCTAACGGGTCATGTCCACGAGGAGGAATGCGATAGAAGCTTTTCGATAAATTGTTAAATAACAAAGAATAGTGCTTGTAATTTTCTTTCTTCCTTTTTATATTGAAAAAGAGAATGGAGAGAATGGAGAGAAGGGAAGTGATTAAAAGAAAAATTTAAAACTTGAAAAAGGCTTTAGAAAAAGGTGATCTTTAAAAAGCTTGAAGAGTATTTTGTTGATTTTAATATAGGAAGAAGATCTGCGCTCACTATCTTACTACTCAAAGATGCGTTCTTCTCTTGAAATTCTTTGTGCCTCAACTTGATCATAGGCAAAAACTTAAGTTTTAGTTTCGAAAGTCTTAAGTAAAGCAAATAAGATTGTTTGGAAAAGTTTTAACTCTTTTTCTTAAGAAATCCTCTTGAACTGAATGTTAAATCATCAAGTTTTCTTTCAAGTATGAAATAAAAGCAAGTTCAAGTGATATTTTAAAAGAAATAGAAGTTTAGAAATCCAAACCCATCCTCATGTGCCATCAAGAACACTTTTAAAGAAGAAAGGCTTAGTTTAAGGCATACATATGATTCTGTTGGATTCTTTACATCAAAAACTGTTCAAAACAAGTAGGATCGAAGAGAGGGACGATAGTGAGCCCAAAAAATGATTTTAGCCACTCATGAATGATGTAAAATAAGACATGTAAATAAAACAAGATATACCCGTGAATTGGAGTAGAAAAAGAGAAAGCTTGATCCTTTATTGATGTCACTTCAATCTTCAGATTACAATCACTCAATTCCTCTCTCTCATTGATATTTGAACTGAAAAATAGAGATTCAACTTCTCTAAACTATCTAACAAAGAACCTAAACCCTAAAAATAAAGAGAAAACTTAAACTAATTTTTGGTCCCTTTTTCTCTGAAAAATACAGTATTTATAGGAAAAACCAAACGGGGGAGGGCGTACGAAGATAGGGGGAGCAAACGCTCCCTCAACTGACCTAACCAAGCCACGAAAATGCGGCTTTGGCCGCATTTCCGCAGCCATGGTGTGGCCAGATGGCCACACCTGGTTGGTGAGATTTCCTCGTTTGGTGATTTATCCTTATCTCTTATTGGTTTTCCTGTTTCAGCTCATGGATTTGATAAACAACCTTTGATCTTTGGCTTTAACCAATTGATTTGGGAAGATTCATTTCAACCAATTTTCAACCTCTCTGATTTGCCATGATCTGCCCTGATTTTTTGATTTTGAATTAATTCTGAATTAAATCAGAATTTGATGGCTTTTTGGGCTCGTTTCTATTCCCTTTCCTTTAGCAATAGGTCTGCATTTTATAAAGAAAAATAAGACGTATTAATATAATTTATTACATAATAAATATGGTAATGTGACAATATATATGCAATATATGTGATCGATCAACCACCAAGCTCGAAATTTTGTCATTCAGAGGTGATAAACTAGACATGATGACAAAATGAAGGTGAACCCGATTTTAGGGACCCGTCTATTCAGAGGTGATAAACGGGACATGATAGATTAGGACACACTAAAGTCTGAATCCGCTGCTAGAGATAGTGGTATTAACTTAGCAGCTAGTCCACTAGGGACTGCAAAGGTGAATTGGATCTGGGCACCCGTCGGTTCAAAGGTAATATGGACATGACCAACTAAGAGACACCAAGCTCGCAATTCGCTGTTCAGAGGTAATCGTATTAATATGACATCAAGAACTCCGTGGCCCTGATGGGAAAAAGGAGAACAAAGTTATGGACTCGTCTGTTCAGAGGTGTTAAACTGGACATGACGGTTTGAGTACCATAAAAGGGGAGATTTAGGCATCTGTCAGTTCAGAGGTAATATGGACATAACCGATTGGGAATAACTAGACTCAAAGTCCTGCCGTTCAAAGGTGGCGAACTGGATATAATGGCAGAGGCGGAGTAGCCCCTACTGAACTGAAAGATGAGACTTGGCTATCTGTCGGTTCAGAGGTAACATAGACATAATCAATTGAGAAACCACCAAGCTCAGAATTTCTATCATTCAGAGGTGTCAAGCTAGACATGACGGTAAAAAAAATAGTTTCACTAGGGAATCGGTATTTCTTTAGGAAATGATGTGGAAGAAATTGTCAAAAGTATATTATTAACGTGACAACCAGAAAAATCCATTAGGGATTTGAAAAGGGAAATAATAGACTCCGAGGGGAGTCTACCAGAAACTCACTAGGGAGTTTGAAAATGACTCCCATAAGAGATTATATGTCAGAGGAAATCATTAATGTGATAAAAAGAACTTCGTGGGGATTCGATAGAGAAAGGATTATTCCCTAAAGAGTTGTCAGAGATAATCATTAGCGTAATAACCAAATCCTTTGCCGGGGAATTTGAAAGGAGATTTTGTCAAAAGTTATCATGACAACTTCTTCGTTTGGGGATTATAAAAGCAACTTGTTAGAGGTGTGATGTTAACTTGACAAGAATTCATTTATTGTTAGAGATGTTTAAACATAACAACAACCTGAGTGGATTTCGATCTTCTGGGGATGTTGATTTTATCCGCTGGGGAATATGTCAGAGTCTTACTATCAGAGGTTTAATGTTAAGATGATAGGTTTAACTTGTGATTCATTTCGCTGAGAAAATGTATATTGTTTTGTGTGATCTTACCATTCCATGGACAGAAATTGGTAAGAGATTTTGGAGGGGAATCAAATGGGATCAGGTCCCTTAGGATTTTTAGCAAATCCTCAATTGTCAACAGATTTGGTATGCCTTTACCAACCACCATTTGAGTTGGGCTAGCCATGCTATTCCCCTCAGCATGATGAGTTATCAAAAATTTCTATTAGACTTAAGAGCCAATATATTTCCCTATCCTTAGCCATTTGAGGGCGTTGGATTTTGATAGGCTCTAAAAAAGAGTGACAAAACTAATACTCAACTAGCTTGCCTTTATTAGCCCAACTCTGTTGAGGGTTGGACTGTGTTCTCATGCACCGTTCATCTTAACCAGCTTCTTATATACCAATTAGAACTCTTAACCAGCTAGTCAAAAGTGCATATTTATCATCATATTTATCATCATATTTCTCTACTTATTCTTTTATAAAGCACTGCTATGTAACGTTTTATTATTTAGTGTTGTGCTGGCATTGAGTAATTAAAGAATAAATAAAAGAAACCTAAAAAGCCCACAAGCCCACATGCATGATTTATTTTAGTAATTTAGAAGCTTCTATCTTATCTAACCTAATCTAAACTTGAATTTTAAAATATTAATTTAAAATTTAGGAGAGGAGGAGGAAGGATAAAGTAGAACTCCTAATTGCTATTTAAAATCTAGGGGAGGAAGAGAAAGGATAAAGTAGGACTCCGAATTGCTATTCAAATCTAAGGGGAGAAAGGCTTGAAGATAAAGGAACCAAATTCTTTTCAAATTCAATTTTTGATAACTTGCTTCCCAAGTTATCCTGAATTCTCAAGATCGAGGATCAGGATGCAGAATCCAAGAAGAGGCGTCCAGATAGACGAACGAGAGGAGGCCATGCGCTCAAGCGCGTGGCAGATAGCCACGAGATTGCCATAGAAACGCGGTAAAAGCTGCGTTTTTGTGACTTATTGATAGAGATGAAGAAGGTCTGCTTTATTTTGAAGACTTCAGCCCAAATCTTCTATAAAAAGGACCCCCTGTAGTATGTACAGAGCACCTCATCCAGAGAGAAGAAGAATAAGGCTAGGGTTAAAGATTTAGGTTTTTTTGTTAGATTAGTTTCTCTTCTTTGTAATTGTTGTTGGCTTTGGCTTGGCTATTGTCAGAGAGGAAGGAGAAGGAGCTTGTACTCAAGGATTGCATCAATAAGTGAGGAATAATTTATGTTCTTATTCTTGTTCTTTTAATTTCAAGTTTACCTTTTTATTTCTTTGTTCTTGTTTAGTTTTTGGTGTTGTCTTTAATTTTTCTTCCTTCATTTTCTTTTCTTTAAAGATCTTAAAAATAAAAAGATGGATAAAATAAAAAGGATACTAGGCTAGAATAATTCTAGGGTAGATAATCACTAGATCGACTAGGGTTAGATCTGGGGTTAGTTGATTAGTCTAATGGATTTAATAATTAGGATTAGATTAATCCTTTGAAGTTTAGTGATGATAGTCCAACTTAATGATTTAGATAATTAGGGCTTGGCTTTGGATGAGAGTAGGGTTTGGCTTTAGATTAAGTTTAAGGGTATGGTTTGTCATAGTTTAATGATTACAGATTGGCTTTAGTTCAGGGTAAAATTAGGGTTTGGCTTGACGTAGTGTAGATAAATTAAGTTGGACATCTTACTCTTCTTATTTAGGGTTAACAACTTAGATGAATGTTTCATTAGTTTAAAAGGATACAACCCTTAGATCGAGACTAGTCATATAGGTAGATTAGCGGCCTAGACTCTCCCTCTTTTTTAGATCTACTTTCTTATTTTAAACTATAACCAACCTTTCTTCTATGTCTTGACTACAGATATACCGTGTTGCCAATGCTTCCATCGCCTCCCTC
This sequence comes from Agave tequilana, assembly GCA_038442645.1. NCBI lineage: Eukaryota > Viridiplantae > Streptophyta > Magnoliopsida > Asparagales > Asparagaceae > Agave > Agave tequilana. The sequence continues at coordinate 39,115 of JAVJIF010020746.1, forward strand.
CCAGTGGAACACGACCCGAATTGGCCCTTACTGCAGTGGATAGAATTGAACAACGAGAAAAATCTAATCTTCTAATTTTTGATTATTTGTTTTTATTTTGTACATATTTATTCTCTCATTCAAGTTTCAATCAAAATTTTGGCTCCGTTGCGGGAGAGGGGATGACACAGTAATATCTAATCCTAATTTGTTGTTTCTATTCTGCAGGGGCATCAAAAGGGAGTTTCTAAGGTTAGTCTATTGCACACTTAAGTTTTTAATTTAACCTAGTTTTAGGTCCTAATAGAGATTGTTTAACCCTAGTTCTAATTAAAACATTATTGACACTACATGCTGACATGATCGAAACCTAAAAAAAGTTTAGACGTTGCATCTAGGGGCGTTGTCTATTTTTCTCTTCTTTTGTTTTATTGTTGGTGAGTGCTGGAGACCAAAGGTACGTGATACATTGCATATAGAATAGGAAACACCCTTGTTTGACTTAGTTCAATATAGTGTGTTTTGATTCTTTTGTTTGTCACATACATATTTAAAACATCTTAAGGGCATAACTCATAAACAATATAAGGTGAGGATTTTATCACCCTTCCTTGGCCCACAAACCACATTCCGTGCACGCACCATCTAACCTTAACTAAAATTTGACTAGACGTTGGCCCTAGGTTGACTTCAGACTCATTTAGAAGGTTGACCAAAGGAGGAGGTTGTTCGAAACTAACTCTTGCCAAATCGGTGTCTAGAAGGGGATTAAGGGCTGAAAGCCTGAAGGTTGGTGGCTACTTAATTAAGGAACGTCTTTGACGGATAACCTCCCACCAACCTTGCCACCTAGCTGGCCGATTAACTTGTGGTTAGGGCCGATAATAGACCTCCCAAGGATAACCTAAAGTTAGGAGTCGTCTAGGTCCAGGCTTACCCTAGATTAGGATTTTTTTTATTTTTGATTTTTTATTTTTGATTGATTAGGTGAACTTGTTTGTTAACTACGCTTGTCAGCTTGATCGAGAGATCTAGTACATCTAGGTTAAAAAAAAATCACCATTAACCATATATATATATATATATATATATATATATATATATATATCCCATGGTCTATCACAGTCATTTGCTTATGATCCATTCAATAGGCCGAACCCACCTTTCCATCCACCAACCTTTTTTTCCTAACTTTCATATCTACACTCAACCCGCTCACTCATCTTTTACATCTTATCCACCCATTTGGTGCAATTACTGTCATGATCCATCTGAAAAACACCTAGAGGGGGGGTGAATAGGTGTAAGTGCTAATCTAATAAACTAAATGCAAACTAAGTGCGCTAAATGCGGAAGCTAATGCAAATGTTGCAACACACTTAATACAATCCACCAAGTGTAGCCGAATTCCCCTTGCGAGGCTCTGGACTAACTCCTCTTGATTCCCCTTGAAATGGGTTGAGGCGCTATGTGAAGCTCTTGTTGGATGAGTACAAGTTAGGCACACACACACAAGCAATCCAAGCAATAAGAAATATGTGCACACACAATCAAGCCAAGCAATTAAGGATAAATTACAATATGAAATAATGCAAGGCAACACAAGCAATAAGATATGGCAATATGAATTATGCTCAACACAAGCAAATATGATATGATGATATGAAGTATGATGCTTTGCACAATATAAATGAGAGAGAGTTGAGAGAAATTGGATCAAACGCTAACACAAAGATTTGTTTCGAGGTTCGAGTACCCAACTCTACATCCCCGCCTACACCACGTGTAGGATTTCCAAATCCACTATAAGGAGTACCAAACTCCTCTCTCAACTTACAAAGCCACCGAGGCTATACAACCACAATCCACCTCTACCGAAGAGGGATACGGCCCGTAGCCAACTACAACAAACACCTCTACCTAAGAGGCTCACAAACCAATCACCCGATCACCTCTACCGAAGAGGGATACAACAAGAATAAGGGTGTACAACTTAGAGGTTTACAACAACAACCTCAAACACTCTCTTTCTTTTTCTCTTATCTTCCACAAAACAAGATCCTAATAGTTTAGGATAGAAGATATGGCTCAAGTGTGGAATCAAAGTATTTTTGGAAACAAGCAACAAAGAAAAATCTTTGGGAAAATACTTGCAATATGATAGAATTGAAGATCTAAGCAAAAATCCCAAAACCTATTTTTCTTTGATTTTCCAAAAACCCAAAAACAAATAAGATGAAATCTTTTTGGCTTAAAACCCTTTTAAAAACTCTTTTAAACACTAGAGAAAGTCTGGAATTTTTAGCTCTAAAAATCTCTTTCAAAACAATGGAGAAATGGGGTATATATAGCCCCTAGGAAAAACTAGCCGTTAGGCTGATGTGGCAGTCTGACCAACTGCCGGTCGACCGGCCCGGTCGACCGCCAACGGTCAAAAATGTGACCGTTGGGCAGCAGCGGTCGACCGGTCCGGTCGACCGAAAATTCCCGAGAGCAGAGCTCTCAACTCGGTCGACCGGTCCGGTCGACCGACTACATGTGTCGCCAGTGTGCACGATTGTGCACATCGGTCGACCGATCCGGTCGACCGGTCACTTGGTGCGGTCGACCGGTCCGGTCGACCGAACTGGCCTGGCAGGCACAGTGCAGGGTCAGAAAAACAGTGTAAAATATTTTCTAAAAATCTTTTAACACTACTAAAAAATTCACAAAATTTGTTTTATCATTTTATATTAAAACATACACCTGTGATAAAAATTTCAAGACAATATATCAACATATCAATTTATTTTTGTGTCTTGCAAATTTTATCAAAAACAAAACTTGTATTTTTATCAAACTTGATTTTTCCAAAACATGAATAGGGATATCAAAATAAGTTTGTTTAGCAAGTTAAACCATGTATGTATAACTAGAATACATCTACTATACATATAAAACATGTAAACTTGTTTTGATCAACTATTCATAAAAAACCAAATATCAAATCATAAAACGTGTGTTTTGTGCACTTGAGCATATCAACTAAACTAAGCTTTACAAATGGATCTAAAACTCATAATCTAAACTAGGATACCTAAGTCTTCTTGACGATCTTCATCTCCAAGTAGACTCGGTCCAAATTCCGTGATTCTCCAAGTGCAAAGGTATGATCTTTAAGCTTTGGCACCGGAATCACCATGAATAGCTTCTAAACTCCTTGATGAAGCTAATCACCAACTAATATCCTGTTAATGATCTGAAACTTAGAAACACAAGAATATTAGTAAACATAACTACATGAGTGTTGATCATCATCAAAACTAGAGTGGAAGGCCATTGGGCCAACACCATCTCATCCCTCGGAACAGTGTCCCTCGATAGGGTATTCGTTAGGTTGAAATTCAAATTAGTTTTACTCATTTCAAGGACCTACGATCTTATCCATCACATCAATTAAAATTCAATTACAATCTTAAAGATGACACACAAACTTCACACCAAATACTAAGGACAATGTTTCACATTGGGCCCACCTAGAGACGATGGTTAATGAGTTAGCGATTGAGCAGGAGGGGGATTCATTTTCCACTCAACTTGTTCTTGATTCAAAACCAAAAATACCTATGTCAATCTAGGAACACATCAATCGAGATAGAATAAAAAAACTTCAAAGTAAGAAACCCATGTCAATTCTAGATCATATTCATTTTCGTGAAGCAAATGAGTTCAATAATGTTGTTTAAGCCCGATGAGAAACTATGCATATTAGACGACTATTATCGATTTTGAGACAAACTGATTAGAGATTATTTGGCCGAATATCACATCGTAGGGAACAAGCTGAGTCGTATAGTGAAGATAAATGTGATGATGAATCTTTATGTTTGGATGAAGTGTTTCAAGATGATTGGGATACACATACACCTCCCAAGGAGAAAGTTAAATCATATTGGGAGGATATTTGTGAAGATGACAGGCCTCTATTTCTTGATATATTGTAAAGATAAATGCGATCATAGTGGTGAGAAAACGTATATTACGTCTAGAGTTCCCTTGGAAAGAGAGAAGCTTGATTTAAGTATCTTCTCATTCAATGAACCAACTAATGATCAATCGTTTGAAAACATAACTCAAGAACCTCAAATTGACAAAAGCTTTAAAAAGCTCGTCGAAGATGAGCTTAACTGTTTGGATGAATTGATTAGGGATGCTTTGGTTAGTTACGCACCTCCAGAAGAAATGGTTAATTCAAGTTTTGAGGAGATGTATGAGGATGAGCTCAAAATTCTAGGTATTCATGTTGTGTAATAGTATTTTTGATGACGATGATGAATTTATGAAGAGTGGAAGAGGGAAAAAGAGTAGGAGGAAATTGAGGAACAAATTAGAGAGGATGAAAATGAAAGTGACATAAGATTGACCTCCCCATTGTGCCCTATAAAGAGAACCCATTGGAATGATGGGAAGCGAGCTAGAGGAATGAAACCTAAAAAGATATATGTATGGGAGAAACATGTGTTGTACATATATTTGTATATTATTATTATTTATCTCTTTTATACTTTATTTCATGCATGCATTTCATTCTTACATTGGGGACAATGGATGAGATAAGTGTGGGGGTGGTACTAACACTTAACTTTAAAAAAAAATAAATAAATAAATAAAAAAGAATAAAAAGAATAAAAAATATTTATTTTAACATAGATTATTGACTAACTGTAGGTTGCTGTTAACATAACTCGCTAACCTTAGGTTATTAACTTAACAAAATTTTTCTTTTTATTTCTTAAAAAAATAAAAAATAAAAAATAAAAAAAAGTAAAAAAGAAAAAATATTTAACCAGACTAATATAATGATTAACTTACTAACTTTAGGTTAATATTAACTTAACAAAAATAATATATATATATATATATATATATATATATATATATATATATATATATATATATATATATATATATATTTGAAGAAGGAAACAATATTTTGACTTATCTTTTGAAAGAAATCCAAGTTAATCTTAAGAATTAGGAAAATCATGATTAGGATTTCTAAAAACTTGATCAAAATAAAATAAATTGTTGGATTTTTAGGTTAGGAGGAAAAATTGAATAAGTAATTAGTCTCGATTTTTGCCTTAATGAAATGTGCATACCTAATACACTTACACATCTAGGATTCTAAGACAAAGACTCTTGTGCCTTATAAAAAAAATATAATAATATAAATAAAAAAATTTCACTAATTAAGCTAGATACATGTGCCACAAGAAGCATAAGTATTCACGCCTAAATGTGATTTTATAAATAAAGTTCTTAGTTTTGTGGCCTAGTTCACTCGAGTCCTTAAGTCCGTGGGGTGTTTTCTTACACGGCGCCCTAAAACTGACCGGTTTGGGAGCCACCGACTTTAGGCTCGCTACACGGGTGAATTAGAAAACCTAAGAAAACTAAGAAATATTATCTATATATGTACTAACACATTTAATTGTCAATTAATTAGGTATGAGGGCCTCAAGAAGCCTTGATACTTATGCAAAAGAAAATTAGATGAGTTATACATATTAATATACATATATATATATATAAATAATAAAGAGGCATGGGAGTCCAAGTTAAAGAATCCCTAGTAAAGATTCACGTTCACAAGGATGCATATGACTTAGGGTAATAAAAGAGACTATAAAAAAATTCAATTTTAATCCTTACATAAAATCGATAACGAATTATTGTATAGAGACTAAGTTCAAGAATGAATAAAAATGATAATCCTAAAACTTATAGATTGCTTAGTTTCTTCAAACATATTTCAAATATTTCTCTCCTTTTTCAAAATAAAAAATTAATCACTAACATTTTATTTTCTTTTATGGATTTTGTGGGTGTAATCTATTGAAAATCCTCACGAGATAATACTTGTCCTCTAGAGGTAACCTAGAGATTTAACGACTTGTTTCACGTGCTAAATGCAACCGTGATTCCTACGAAAGTGAGTTAGGATAGGTTAGTTTTTATTTTCTTTTCCTTTTTCTTTTTATTTTTACTCGAGACAAGCAAAAAGATTAGTGTGGGGGTGTTATAAATAGTCAAAAGTACATATTTATCATCATATTTCCCTACTTGTTCTTTTATAAAGCACTGCTACGTAACGTTTATTATTTATGCAGGCCTTGAATAATTAAAGAATAAATAAATGAAGCCCAAAAAGCCCACATGAATGATTTATTTTAGTAATTTAGAAGCGTCATTCTTATCTAACCTAATCTAAACTTAGATTTTAAATTATTAAATTAAAATCTAGGGGAGGAGTAGGAAGGATAAAGTAGGACTCCTAATTGCTATTTAAAATATAGGGGAAGAGGAGGAAGGATAAAGTAGGACTCCTAATTGCTATTCAAATCTTAGGGGCGAAAGGCTTGAAGATAAAGATAAAGGGACCAAATTCTTTTCAAATTCGGATTTTTGATAACTTGCTTCCCAAGTTATCCCGAATTCTCAAGATTGAGAGTCAGGATGCAGAATCCAAGAGGAGGCGCCTAGATGGACGGACGAGAGGAGGCCACACGCTCAAGCATGTGGCAGATAGCCACGAGATTATCGCAGAAACGCGGTAAAAGCTGCGTTTTCGTGGCTTATTGATAGAGATAGAGGGAGCATGAATGAGGTCTGCTTTATTTTGAAGATTTTGGCCCAAATATTCTATAAAAAGGACCCCTACAGTATATACATAGCACCTCATCCGAGAGAAGAAGAATAAGGCTAGAGTTAAGGATTTAGGGTTTTTTGTTAGATTAGTTTCTCTTCTTTGTAATTGCTGTTGGCTTTGGCTTGACTATTGTAAGAGAGGAAGGAGAAGGAGCTTGTACCCAAGGATTGCATCAATAAAGGTTATCTTTTCTTTTTATGTTCTTATTCTTGTTCTTTTAATTTCAAGTCTACCTTTTATTTCTTTGTTCTTGGTTTAGTTTTTGGTATTGTCCTTAATCTTTCTTCCTTCACTTTCTTTTCTTTAAAGATCTTAAAATTAAAAGATAAATAAAACAAAAAGGATACTAGGCTAGAATAATTTTAGGGTGGATAATTACTAGATCGACTAGGGTTAGATCTAGGGTTAGTTGATTAGTCTAATGGATTTGTAATTTAGGATTAGATTAATCCTTTGAAGTTTAGTGATGATAGTCCAACTTAATGATTTAGATAATTAGGGCTTGGCTTTGGATTAGAGTAGGATTTGGCTTTAGATTATGTTTAGGACTATGGTTTGGCATAGTTTAATGATTAGGGACTAGCTTTGGCTCAGGGTAAAATTAGGGTTTGGCTTGGCGTAGTGTAGACAAGTTATGTTGGACATCTTACTCTTCTTACTTAGGGTTAACAACTTAGATGAATATTTCATTAGTTTAAAAGGATACAACCCCTAGATCGAGACTAGTCTTGAAGGTAAATTAGCGACCCAGACTCTCCCTCTTGATTAGATCTACTTTCTTATTTCAAACTACAACCAACCTTTCTTCTATGTCTTGACTACAGATATACCGTGTTGCCAACGCTTCCATCGCCTCCCTCCTAGTGGAGCACGACCCGTTTTGGTCCTTACTGCAGCGGATAGAATTGAACAACGAGAAGAATCTAACCTGCTAATTCTTTGATTATTTGTTTTTATTTTTGTACATATTTATTCTCTCGTTCAAGTTTCAATCACTACTTCAGCAATGTCTGATCATCGATGTTAGTCCCACCTGTTGCCGAATAGTTGTTGATCAATGAGAACTATTATGCTCGTGTTGAGTAAGAATATAGTTGCCTGTCATCGATCAGTGAGGAATATTATGCTCGTGTTGAGCAGGAATATAGTCATCTATTGTCGATCGATAGTTCCATTGTAGAGGTAATATATCCGATGCAAATATCATATATACTTGACCCAATGACCAAAGGTTTAATGTTAACATGATCATAACAAGTACTTATCTGATCAGAGGTGAGGTATTAATATGATCAAGGATAGTACTTTTTTAGGAATTTTCCATTAACTAGCATCATGAGTTTGTCACCGTCTTGAGTTGCTAGGCGATAGGCCCCATTTGAGTTGACTGTCTCTATCACGAATGACCCTTCCCATTTGGGTTAAAATTTACCTTCGATTTTGTGTGTTATGACCATGGGTCGTCTGACGGCTAAAACCAAGTCTCCTTTTAGGAACACCCTCTCTTTAATTTTTTATTGAAGCTTTCGAGATTCGAGCTTGGTACAACTCAAGACGGATTGTGCTTGTAGTCGTTTCTCATCAAGGCTTCGAGTTCTTGAAGGCGTAACCGGTCTTTATCTTCTTTGGTCATTTTGTTTGCTAAGACGACCCGTAGCGATGACATCTAGATCTCTAGAGGTATGACTACCTCATACCCGTATACCAGAGAAAAAGGCGTGTTGCCCTCAGACCGTAGTTCGGTAGGCCCAAAAACATTCACCGAGTTTCTCATTCCAATCTTGTTTGAGTAGATTAATAATTATCTTGTTGAATGCTTCCGCTAAACCATTAGCAGCAGGGTTATAAGTGGTTGAAGCCACATTCTGAACTTGATACTCATTGCAGAACCGGTATAACAATTGGCTTGCAAACTAGGGACCATTGTCATGAATAATCCGCCTGGAGATACCAAATCGATGGATGACATGGTGTTTAATGAAATTAACCATGTTAGAAGTTTTGACTTCAATAAGTGGTATAACTTCTATCCACTTTGAGAAATAATCGGTTATCGCTAGGATAAACAGATGACCTTTCGTTGATGAGGGGTTGATAGGTCTTACGACATCAATTCCCCACGCCTCCAATGGCCACGACGCAACAATTGGGTGAAGTAGCTCCGGAGGTTGATGTATGAAATCTGCGTGGATTTGACAGGCTTTACACCTTTGTGCATATTTGATTGCATCGATTATCATGCTTGGCCAATAATAACTGAGTTTGTGCAATCGATCCTTGAGTTTCGTACTTGGTTGATGCGCCTCGTATATACCATCATGTACCGCTTTAAGCACTTCTTGTGCTTCAGAGTTAGATAGGCAACGGAGCAGAATACCGTCATATGAGCGGTAGTATAGTATCTTTACTATCAGATCATATTAAAAGCGGAGAGATCTTCATCAGATAGAAACTGCTTCCTTAGGGTCGTCTGGTAATATATCATGTAAAGCATAGTCAATGATGGGAAACCGCCAATCTCTAGGCTCGAAGCTTATTGAGGTTGCATGGACTTCATTAGTTTCTAACACGTGCTTCGGGCAGAAGAGGCGTCGAGCGACCACCGTAAGATAATAAGTTGTGTCAATGGGTAGGGCCAATGTAGCCGCTGGTGCAGCCAAAGCATCTACCTTAGTATTTTGGAAATGAAATACATGACCGATGTAAAAGCTATCAAATGAATTGGCCATTTTGATGACTGCATGGTGATAAGGTACCAAGTCTTCGTGCCGAACCTCATATTCTCTTTTGACCTGATTGATGATCAACTTTGAGTCGCCATAAGCCTCAAGATATCGTACCCCAATTTCATGAGCGAGCTGGAGCCGATAAGTAGGGCATTATATTTTGCTACTTTGTTAGAATAAGGTGTTGTCAATGAAAATGCTCAAGGAAGGATATGATTTTGTAGTGAGATAAATACCACCCCACACCAGCATTGCCTTTGGGGCCTGTTCTTGATGCTCCATCAAAGAACATCTACCATATTTCATTCTTTAAGATCATATTGGATTCGAAAACCTCATCTAGAATATCTTCATGAAGCTTTGAGTTCTCCGTGACCGGATGAGCTGCCAGAAAGTCTACAAGGGCCCGACCCTTGACCGCCTTTTGAGGGACAAAGAGCATGTCGTCCTGAGACAGGAGGATGGCCCACTTAGCTAACCTCGAATTCAGCGATCCTGATTTTGTTATGAGAATACGCAAGGGATTAACTCTGAAAATGACGTGTATGGTTTAACGAAACATGTAATGTTGCGTCTTTTGAACGGCAAAGACAAGAGCTAAACATTCCTTCTCAATAGGATTATTTCAGGACTCAGCTCCTATCAGGGTCCTACTTAGATAGTAAATAACATGTTCATGGCCTTCATCATTCTTTTGGGCAAGAAGAGTACTCAAAGAATGGTCCATAGGTTTTACATAAAGTAAGAATGGTTTTCCTGATGTGGGAGCCATCAAAGCTAGAGGCTTAGTGAGGTACTCTTTAATATCTTCAAAAGCCTTCTGGCAGGCTTTATCCCATACAAAAGATACGACTTTTTCATAAGCCAGGTGAATGATTGGCAATGACCCGAGAGATTTGCGATGAATCTTCGGATGTAGGCCAACCTACCTTGCAGACTCCTAAGTTTCTTAAGATTCTTAAGTGGTTGTATGCTCTGAATAGCTTTGATCTTGTCCGAGTCAAGATGGAGTCCTTTTGATGTGACAATAAATCCCAAGATCTTGCCACTTGAAATACCAAGAAAGACTTTGTTGGGTTCATTTTCAGCTGATAGACTCGCATTATATCGAACACTATTTTTAAGTAAAGATGATCGTTTTATCGCGACTTTTGACAGCAATGTCGTCGACATAACACTCTACTATTTTTCGAAAGTGATATGGAAAATTATGCTCATTGTACGTTGGTAGGTTACTCCAGCATTCTTTAATCCGAAGAGCATAACAATATACCCCCAACGGTGTCTGAAATGAAGTATATTTTTCATCTTCTGGATACATCTTGATCTAGTTGTACCCTGAGAAGCCATCCATAAAAGACATTCTCTCAAAGCCACAGGTATTGTTAATCATGATGTCAGTGATAAGCAGTGGGAACTCGTCTTTGGGGCAGGCTGCATTAAGATCATGATAGTTAATGCAGATTCAAAATTTTTCATTCTTTTTAAGAACAGGGACATTGTTAGTAACCCAATCTGGGTGCTGCTCCTCCCGTATGAAATCACATTTGATGAGTTTCTGGACTTCAGCTTCAATAGCTTCTATGATGTCAGGGTGAAATTGCTGTTGATGTTGTTTCACTGGCTTGACGTTAGGTTTAATGTTTAATTGATGCATGGCTATATGCGGATCAAGATCGGACATATCTTCATAATTCCATGCAAAGACATCATATACTCCCGTATAAGAGCTATCAATTTCTTTCTTTCTATAAGTGATAAATTTCCACTTATAGAGATGGGTTTAGAGTGATATTGACTACCCACATCAACCTTAATTACCCTATCCTTAGTGGGCGGTTCATGTTGTTTAAATCACTTCTCCCACTGGAGATCGAGTTGTTGGGCACATGGCTCAGTGTCAAACATTTTAATCGCCTTCTCTTGCTCTAATTGATCGATTGAAGTCATATTGACGAAGAGAATTTTGAAGACCACCCCCACTCAGATGAACTAAAGGAATGCGACAAGAGAGATTCGTCTCCTTCAGACTGACACTGAGCGGAGGTGTAACATATCCTAACCCCCTGCGTGTTTTATTGTAATAATATGTTGGCTTTCCTTTGGCACGAAAGTTCGTAGGAGACCACATCGTCCTCTTCTAAAATTCAAGCCATTTTCGTGTTGTAGATTATACCCCATTCTTCTCATCATATGATGCATTGATTGTGCATAATGGAAAAATTGTGGGGGCTCTGAATCTAGAATCAATCTGTAATTGCAGATATTCGGGGTTAAATCCTACCAAATACTATCGGTAATTGATTCCTTTGGGATGGAGGAACTACAAAAACAGATCCTTCACTGTTCTCGACAGGTGTACTTGTCATGCTTAATATGGACAAAGGCATGTGTAGGGAGGTATCGCCTGCCGATTTAAACAAATCAACACTTGCAGGATAATCAAAAGTGACATTCACATTGATCACCCATTCACCATCATTTTCAATGGGATTGTTACATTTAGGATCGTTAAAATATGCTACCATAGGTTTGAAAGCAAAAATAGCTGGCGTGTCTACCCTGACTCTGAATCTGCTTCATTGTCGCTACCGTCATCTTCAAGCAATGGTTCTTTTGCTACTTTGTTAGCTTCCTGATAAAGGAGAGCGTCAGTAAAGTAGTTTTCAACTCCCTTGAACGGCTGCATTTCAGCAAACACCATGTATACCGTTGCATTATCCTCCATGTACTTAAAGCACTGGTGCAGAGTAGAAGGACGATCCAATTAGCGTGAATCGAAGGTCAGCCAAGCAATAGATTGTATGACATGTCAGTGTCGATGACATAACATATCACTTCTAATTTTAGGTCTCCAATTCGACAGCGAAGCCGAATTTTTCTCAGTGGATGACTACTTCCTACATTGAAGCCATATATCGTAGTAGTCATTGCTGATAATCTATTCAGTGGTATCCCAAGAAAGTAAAGGAGCCTTTTAGAGATGATGCTGAGTGCAGACCCCAGATCAACCTGTATCCACTCGATGCATGTCGAGCCTATGTATCTAGTATAATATAAGGGTCGATCATGTTTATTATTTTTGAGAAGCATGTCCTCCGCAGTGAAGGTGATGGCGGGCATTTTCTGTTGTACCAGATGACATCGGGGGCATGAAGCTCCATCTTCTTTTGTAAGGATGGGTACTTGCGTTAGAAATGATTCTGAATCAATAAGAGCATTCCTAAGTGCCTCTCTCGTCTCCTTGGAGAGGCAGAGTAGCTCATGCAGGTAATATGAGCTGGGATATTGGCCAATTGTGCTAATATGTCAAAACAGAAGGGACTATTGAGTCCTCTGGAAGGAATCTGAAAATCACCTAGAGGGGGGGGGTGAATAGGTGATAATGCTAATCAAAGGGCAATTCAATAAATTAAAGCTACAACAATCACCAAGCAAGAATCACAAGATGAATGCAAGCAAGTAAGTATGATGAGCAAGTAATAAGTGCAAGCAAAGTAGAGAATAATTGCAAGAATGTAAACCAATCGCAAACACAAGGATATGTTATCGAGGTTCGAGCACCCAGCTCTACTCCCCGCCTTCCCCAGAAGGATTCCGACCACTTCCACTATCACAAAGATCTCAAATACAATGGAGTACCCAACTCCTACAATCTCAAGAACAAGTGATTTCCTTGGTAGTCAAAAGACCACAAACTCTCTCTTTCAAAAATCTCTTCCCTTACAAAAGTCCTTAGAGAATAATGAGTAGAAATGAAGCTCTTTGTGTAAGGAAAAGAAATTGAAATCAGAGAAAAAGCTTTTGAAACCCTTCAGAAAATTGAGAGAATTTAGCACAAAAACCAAGAACTTTGAAAGCCTTAAACTTTTGAATTTTTAGCAATAATAGTTGTTGTAACCAATCTCTCCCCAAACACCCCTATTTATAGGAGAGGGCTAGGGTTTAGGGATAAAACATATTTACTGATGTTTAGGAGGTAATTAGATCAAAGTATATCCTTAAACGAATTTTTAAATACAAAAGACAAAAATAAACAGCTCTTAAAAATCTGCCCGTTACTGTTCAAACGGTCGGATCGGTCGACCGGGCCAGTCGACCGGTAGTATAAAAATTTGACCGTTGAAGTCTAGCGGTCGACCGACCCGGTCGACCGATAAAACCTGTGAGCAAAAAATAATAGTCCGGTCGACCGCCCCGGTCGACCGACAGACGTGCACACGGATACGTGCATCTGCCAGGACTTCGGTCGACTGGTCCAGTCGACCGGACCAGACTGACACAGACTCGGTCGACCGACCCGGTCGACCGGATCAGGTCAAAAAGTCAATTTTAAAAAGAAAACAAAGAGGATTTTGATTTTAACAAAAATACTTTTGAACAGGGATTAGTATAAAACATAAATATATATCTGTAGGCAAAATCTTGTATGCAAAATATTTTTGTATAATTTATAAGAAATTATTTTGGAATGAGCATGTGCGCAAAAACGTGTGTGATAGAGCTTCAAACCTATCCACTATTCTTTAACAAACTATAAACTGAAAAACAAATTACATGAAGACTTCTTGTGCTATCTTCAAGTCTTTGAGCCATCCAATGCCTTGCTAGTGCCTTCTCTTCTATGATCCTTCCTTGATGTGCAATTTGCCTTCCTTGCTTTGTGAAACTTAGAAGTTCTTGCAATAGCTAAGCGAATGGTCTCTAAATATGGTACAAACCTGAAACTTATCTTAACAAACTTGTTAGTACCAAATAGCTCATATTTGGTTTGTCATCATCAAAACACAAAACAATTGGAGAGTGTAACCTCTTGGGCCAACAATCTCCCCCTTTTTGATGATGACAAAACAAATAGGCTATTAACAAAAATATAGGGTAGGAGAAAACTCCCCCTCAAATTATGTTATACATAAAACACAAGAATATGCTCTAGAAACTAATAATTGAAATGATGCACCAATTATTGAAACCAATTAAAACACAAAAATTTCTCTTGATACCAAAAATACCAAAAATACCAAAAACAACTAAAACTCAAGAATTTATTTAAACACAAAAACTCATAAAAACAAAACATATAAATTCATATGGAACCAAGACCAAATGAACTTATTTTTTCCATGTAAACTTATTCTCCCCCTTTTTGTCATACATCAAAAAGGGTTATGAAAAACATGTTTATTCAATAATACAAACATTAAGTTCTCCACAAATAAACGAAAATCTAGCAAAATCAAGAGGTTTAGTGAAAATATCGGCTAGTTGTAAATCCGTGGAAACATAATCAATATCTATATCACCTTTCTCAAAATGATCTCTAAGAAAGTGATATCTAATCTCAATGTGCTTGGTCTTACTATGTTGATTTGCATTTTTGGTCATGTGTATAGTACTAGTATTATCACAAAATATTTTTATATGATCAAAGTGCAAATCAAAATCAAGGAGAGTATGTTTCATCCAAAGGACTTGTGCACAACAAGCCCCCGCGGCAACATACTCCGCCTCGGCGGTTGAGAGAGCTACGGAATTTTGTTTCCTAGAGGACCATGAAACAAGACAATTACCAAGAAATTGACATGTCCCACTAGTACTCTTTCTATCTACTCTACAACCCGCATAGTCGGCATCCGAATAACTAGTCATTGAAAAATCTATAGTTTTCGGATACCAAAGACCCATTCCAATAGTGCCCTTAATATAACGAATAATGCGTTTTACCGCAATAAGATGAGACTCTTTAGGACACGATTGAAATCTAGCACAAAGACACACACTAAACATGATATCTGGCCTACTTGCCGTCAAATATAAAAGACTTCCTATCATACTTCTATATAATTTAATATCAACATTTTTACCTTGTTCGTCCTTATCAAGCTTGGTTGTAGTTGCCATTGGAGTGTTGCAAGCCTTTGATCCTTCAAGCCCAAACTTCTTTACTAGCTCCTTTGCGTACTTGGCTTGGTTAATGAAGGTTCCGTCTTGCAATTGCTTGATTTGGAGTCCAAGGAAGAAATTGAGCTCACCCATGGAAGACATTTCAAATTCTAGTTGCATTACCTTCTCAAAATCCTTGCATAAAAGCTCATTAGTAGATCCAAAAATTATATCATCAACATAAATTTGCACAATTAAAATATCATTATTAACATGCTTAGTAAAAAGAGTTGTGTCTACTTTACCTTTAATAAAATCATTTGAAATGAGAAAACTAGAAAGCCTTTCATACCAAGCTCTTGGAGCTTGTTTCAATCCATACAAAGCTTTATCAAGTTTAAAAACAAAATCGGGATGAACATGATCAACAAAACCGGGAGGTTGAGAAACATAAACTTCTTCATTAATAAAACCATTTAAAAATGCACTTTTTACATCCATTGAAAAAGTTTAAAATTTTTAAAACATGCAAAAGCTAGTGTCATCCGTATGGCTTCAAGCCGTGCTACGGGTGCAAAGGTCTCCTCAAAGTCAATTCCCTCAACTTGAGTGTAACCTTGGGCCACTAACCTAGCTTTATTCCTAATGACATTTCCGTACTCATCCATCTTGTTTCTAAAGATCCACTTAGTACCAATTATTGGTCTATCGTGGGGCTTAGGAACAAGGTGCCAAACTTGGTTGCGCTCAAATTGATTGAGTTCCTCTTGCATGGCAAGCAACCAATATGGGTCCGTCTCGGCTTCGAGAATGCCTTTGGGTTCAAAATGAGAAATGAAAGCAAAGTTACCACATATGTCATGGAGTTTGGAGCGCGTTGTGACTCCTTTAGATGCATCACCCAAGATGAGCTCCTTAGGATGATTTGTAGCGTATCTCCAAGCTTTAGGAAGCGGTTGAGTGCTTTTCTCCTTATCCTTTGAACTTCACCAATAGGATCTAGCTTTTCTTCTTGAGCGGGTGAGTCCTTCAAGGATAGTCTCTCCATGTCTTCACCTAGTGGTTCAATCTCTACAACATTCTCAACAACCACATTAGATTCTTCAAATTTAACATGCATGGATTCTTCTATGGTTTGAGAAGATCTAATGAAAACTCTATATGCTTTGCTAGTAGAGGAATATCCAACAAAGATAGCCTCATAAGCCTTAGCATCAAATTTACCCAAAATATCCTTAGTATTTAAAACAAAACACTTGCATCCAAAAACTTTAAAATATGCAACATTTGGTTTTCTAGAATGATACATTTCAAAAGAAGTTTTGGAAGAATTTTTGCATAAATAAATACGATTCGATATATAGCATGCGGTGTTTACGGCCTCGGCCCATAAATATTGAGGGAGGTCATATTCACTTATCATTGTCCTAGCCATCTCTTGAAGTGTTCTATTTTTCCTTTCTACAACTCCATTTTGTTGTGGAGTTCTAGGACAAGACGTTTCATGCTTAATTCCCTTTTCATCACAATAAGTCATGAAGAGTTGGTTAATAAACTCACCACCTCTATCACTCCTTATTCTCAAAATCGGAAAACCCTTTTCTTTTTCAACTCTTTTTCGAAAAATTTTAAATGAGAAAGGTTTGATCTTTATTTTGTAAAAAGAAAACCCAAGTAAAACGGGAGAAATCATCAACCAAAACAAATGCAAATCTACTTCCATTTAAACTCTTAGTTTTAGTTGGTCCAAAAAGATCCATATGAATTAATTCTAAAGGCCTAGTTGACATGATATCCTTGATTGGTTTAAAGGAAGACTTGGTTTGTTTCCCAAGTTGGCACGCACCACAAATGCGGTCTTTCTCAAAATCCAAGCAAGGTATACCCTTCACCAATTCCTTTGAATTAATCCTAGAGATATGGTCAAAAGATGCATGTCCTAATCTTCTATGCCAAAGCCAAGAATTTTCATCAAAAGCATTTAAGCATTTAGTAGAACAATCTAAATTAAGCATGTCAATAATATAAACATTATTATCACGAAAACTGGTAAGAATACAAACATCGGATTTAACATCAAAAATCTTGCATGAGGAATCATCAAAAATAACTTTAAGTCCACGATCACAAAGTTGGCTAATGCTGAGCAAATTATGTTTTAAACCATCTACTAAAACAACATTCTCTATAATAGGAGATGAACCAATTTGAATATTACCAATACCGATGATGGTGCCTTTGGAATCATCCCCGAAGGTGACGGAGCCACCTTCCATGTACCTTGATAGGGTTGTGAAGTTGTTGATATCCCACGTCATGTGTCTCGAACAACCACTATCAAGGTACCACCGCTCCCTACGTCTTGGAGCCTTGGTGTGTACCTACATCAAACATTTTAGGACTTGATTTTGGTACCCACATTTTCTTGGGTCCATGAGGGTTAGAGCCATTAACCCAAACAAGATTATTTGAACTATGCAATTTATCATAACAAAATTTAGCTAAATGTCCATTTTTGTCACAATAAGTACATCTATACACTCTACCATATCTAAAAGCATAGTGAGTGTGTGATTTGTGAGCATGGGCATTGTGAGCATGAAAAGATTTAGCATGAGAAGTATTATTTGAAGTGTGAGCATGTGGAATTTTAGCATGAGAATCTTTAACATGAGAAGTGTGCTTTTTGGAAAACTTTTCTTCAAGCTTCTTGGTGTTAAAAGCACAATCTTTCAAAATCTTTTCAAAATCAACCATTTTAGTTTTTAAGGAAGAAATTTCTTTATTATCAACAATAGGGGTTTTACCCTTACAAGAAATCTTATAAGCGTCAAAATCATTTTGAATAGAAACAAGATTGGAAGAAAGATCATCTTTTTTTTTTGAAACCAAAGCAAGTTGATTTTTAAGAAAAGCAACTTCTTTTGTAATTTAAAGCATTCAAGTTTCTTATTATCATAAGTTTCAGAAAGTTCTACAAAGGCATGAACTAGAACTTCCTTACTTAGTTCATCATCTTCATCATCAAGGGATTGAGGGGTTACCTTAGGTATGTTTGCCATGAAACACATATTAGCTTGATCCACCTCCTCTTCGGACTCGCTTTCCGAATCCCATGTTGCTTTGTAGGCTTTCTTCTCCTCCGATTTCTTTGGCTTAAAGGAGGAAGTCATCTTCTTTTTGAACTCCGGACAATCCGCCATGATATGTCCGGGTTTGCGGCAATTATAGCAAATGATCTTCCGCTCCTCTTTGCCTTCGAATCTTCTCCGGAAGTTGAACTTGTTCTTTCGGTACAACCTCTTGACATTCCGCACAAGTAGAGTTAGCTCCTTATCTTCTTCTTCGTCTTCATCATCGTCATCATTGGTGGATGAAGTCTTGAAGGCTATGGATTTCTTCTTTGAAGTAGTGGCTTCTTCTCTTGCCTTCTTCTCCATCTCATGGGTCTTTAAGTTCCCAATGAGACTAATGATGTCCATCTCATCCTTGTCGTTCAACTCCTTTAAGGTGGTGGCCTTGATCTCCCATGAAGAAGGAAGAGCCCGTATCACTTTGCGCACCTTTTGATCGTTGGAGATGACGTCACCTAATGAAGAAAGACCATTTGTAATTTTAGTGAAACGAGTAATCATACAATCAATGGATTCATCATCAAGCATTTTAAAAGATTCATATTGAGACCTCAAGAGATCTATCTTAGCTCTCTTGACTTGTGAAGTCCCTTCATGTGTGACCAATAAGTGTTGCCAAATCTCATAGGCGGATTGGCAATGAATTACCCGTGTAAGGTCATCCTCATTCAAGGCGGTTAATAGGGAGTTTTGGGCTTTTGAGTTAGCCTCATATTCTCTAAAGTTGAAGTCGGTCCAAGTGCTCTCATCACTATCGGGTGCTATGTAGGGTTTGGTCAAGGACTTAGCTACCAAGCTACCTAGTGATTGCAAAAATATAGTCATCCTAACCTTCCAAATGGGAAAATTTAGGCCATCAAATTTAGGTGGGGTTTTAATGTTGTCGGCCATATTTACTAGTGTATGAATGGATGAATGAAAATGTTGATTAGCAATATTTTAAGGATCTCTCTATGGATGTTAAGCCAAACCTAGAGTCCAAGCTCTGATACCAATTGAAAATCACCTAGAGGGGGGTGAATAGGTGATAATGCTAATCAAAGGGCAATTCAATAAATTAAAGCTACAACAATCACCAAGCAAGAATCACAAGATGAATGCAAGCAAGTAAGTATGATGAGCAAGTAATAAGTGCAAGCAAAGTAGAGAATAATTGCAAGAATGTAAACCAATCGCAAACACAAGGATATGTTATCGAGGTTCGAGCACCCAGCTCTACTCCCCGCCTTCCCCAGAAGGATTCCGACCACTTCCACTATCACAAAGATCTCAAATACAATGGAGTACCCAACTCCTACAATCTCAAGAACAAGTGATTTCCTTGGTAGTCAAAAGACCACAAACTCTCTCTTTCAAAAATCTCTTCCCTTACAAAGGTCCTTAGAGAATAATGAGTAGAAATGAAGCTCTTTTGTGTAAGGAAAAGAAATTGAAATCAGAGAAAAAGCTTTTGAAAACCCTTCAGAAAATTGAGAGAATTTAGCACAAAAACCAAGAACTTTGAAAGCCTTAAACTTTTGAATTTTTAGCAATAATAGTTGTTGTAACCAATCTCTCCCCAAACACCCCTATTTATAGGAGAGGGTTAGGGTTTAGGGATAAAACATATTTACTGATGTTTAGGAGGTAATTAGATCAAAGTATATCCTTAAACGAATTTTTAAATACAAAAGACAAAAATAAACAGCTCTTAAAAATCTGCCCGTTACTGTTCAAACGGTCGGATCGGTCGACCGGGCCAGTTGACCGGTAGTATAAAAATTTGACCGTTGAAGTCTAGCGGTCGACCGACCCGGTCGACCGATAAAACCTGTGAGCAAAAAATAATAGTCCGGTCGACCGCCCCGGTCGACCGACAGACGTGCACACGGATACGTGCATCTGCCAGGACTTCGGTCGACTGGTCCGGTCGACCGGACCAGACTGACACAGACTCGGTCGACCGACCCGGTCGACCGGATCAGGTCAAAAAGTCAATTTTAAAAAGAAAACAAAGAGGATTTTGATTTTAACAAAAATACTTTTGAACAGGGATTAGTATAAAACATAAATATATATCTGTAGGCAAAATCTTGTATGCAAAATATTTTGTATAATTTATAAGAAATTATTTTGGAATGAGCATGTGCGCAAAAACGTGTGTGATAGAGCTTCAAACCTATCCACTATTCTTTAACAAACTATAAACTGAAAAACAAATTACATGAAGACTTCTTGTGCTATCTTCAAGTCTTTGAGCCATCCAATGCCTTGCTAGTGCCTTCTCTTCTATGATCCTTCCTTGATGTGCAATTTGCCTTCCTTACTTTGTGGAACTTAGAAGTTCTTACAATAGCTAAGCGAATGGTCTCTAAACATGGTACAAACCTGAAACTTATCTTAACAAACTTGTTAGTACCAAATAGCTCATATTTGGTTTGTCATCATCAAAACACAAAACAATTGGAGAGTGTAACCTCTTGGGCCAACAGAATCTTCTTCAAATATTCATCAAAGTGAATCTCCTTCTGCTTTTCTTTGTCCTTTGGTGCTGGGGCCTGGACAGGTGCAGTGGTTCCTGATGTTGTTGGTCGTACTGCCACAAGTATTGTTTACCAGAAAGCGTACCCACTGGCTACAGTGCAGAAGGTTGTGCTGCTAAGACAGGTTTCTCCCCCTCTGAGTCATTGAGAGAGGCGACAGTCACAGAGTCATCATCAATCACGAGGGAGGCGGCATTGCATGACTTTCCATTGAGCTTGGGCTTGCTGGTCTCCCATTGCTCATCTTTAACAATATCTGGGTGAACCCATATGATTTCTCCAGATTTTGTCATAATGGGGATGGGGCCTTTAGCTTTATGCTGTTCAGCCAAAAAGTTGATGACATCCAATCTAAAATTAGGAATTGGAACCAATCCATCCTG
Source organism: Agave tequilana (assembly GCA_038442645.1). Lineage (NCBI taxonomy): Eukaryota > Viridiplantae > Streptophyta > Magnoliopsida > Asparagales > Asparagaceae > Agave > Agave tequilana. The sequence continues at coordinate 60,433 of JAVJIF010020746.1, forward strand.
GAATCTTCGGGAATGTGCCAAAATTAAGAGTCACCATGTTAGTGGTGACTTTCTTTTGTTTCGACCTAGAGTTAGAACTCTAGCAACTACTAGGGTTTGGATCTTGTCTTTGAGGAATAGCACCTACTGGTAGGGTGATGTACCATCCTATAAAAGAGGCAGTAATTTGGATCATTTGTACGCCCCACTTCATTAGGTAGCCGAGCTTCAGGTAACTTGAGTTTATTACCCTTGTGTAGCAAATGGAAGATTGCCATCATCTGCTCCTCTTTGAATAAGTACACTTTTGGCGGGAATTTAAATTCATGATTGCCATTGATGTTATTCTTTTGCTTCAGTTGTGCCATCCCTGATAGCTCAATGGTTATAATTTCGTTCCCCTTTGATTGAGAAGATTGAGCTACATCGTGCCCTTTGGTGTTAACCCCCTACTTATTCTTAGGGACTGAGGGCTCAAACTTTTTAACCGATTTCTCAGTTTTCTTAGCTTGCTCAACAAGATCCTTTCATGTATGGGCTTTGACAGCTCCCATACAAACTTCTATTCTGTCTAAGAAGTTATGTCGACATGTCAAAGTAACATGGTAACGGCTTGCCTGCAGGGCACATGAGTGAAAGGTTGCGGAACCTCTTAATGTATTCCTGCACAGATTCTCTTCCTTTCTGGACTACTGAGAGGAGCTTGTCCATAGTCACGTAGGTATCGTCTTTGTAGAATCGAGAGAGAAACCAGATTTCTAGGTCAATCCAAGAATTGATGGAGCTGCTAGGCAGGCTCCTAAACCAGTCAAAGGCTACCCCCTTAAGGGTGTCAATGAACAATCTTGCTATGATGGCATCATTATCTATCATATTACCGGTTTGAGATCAGAAGTAATAGATATGTTAGTTGGGCGAGCCCTTGCCATTGTACGTATGCAACGTAGGTGGCTTGAACTTCAGTGGGTATGGTACTGAATCCTACTCCAGCGGGTGAGGACGAGTCATCCCCACCTTCTTCAGTTCATCCCTCTAGGCTAGGGAAGCAACCTGAGCCTGGATGCCTTTAATGACCTCGGCATCAATTGAGGAGCTTTCCTTCGACTTCTCAGTCTTAAGACGCTCATCATCGTTATACTCCTCATTGTTATGATTGTTGCCGGTGTCATTGGTATTCCGGTTAGTCAGAATGTAGCGCCCCGATCCGGCGAGTACGGGGACGCCACTATAACGTACATAAGCAGGGCGTGTTACCATCACGTATGTACACTAAGCATCAATACAACACAATACGGGGATCAGAGTACGAAAATACGTGGTGTTATACATTCCAACATAAAATAGTACAAGTACTCATTCATCACAAATTGTGACATAATATTACATAAATATTACATCACCAGGTAGTAAAAAAGTAGACAGAACAGGGTACAAAAGATAAGGACTCATGAGCTGGAAGAGAAAATCTCGCGAGCGGGGAAGACGGAATGAAGCTACGGCAGATCCGCCTGCTCCTCGAAAAAGCCTGGTCCTCAGCTAATGGGTCCACCTCGGTCCAAGCTACTAAATCTGGATATGCAAATCCAGAATTATTAGTGGGCAACCCAGCGAGTGCAAGAAGAACCCAAATGGTAAGTACAAATAAAAGTAAGTGCATCAGGTCAAGTATGAAGTACCCAAATCAATAAGTATGGAATAACCACAATAAATAGTGAAATATGAAAATGACATTAGAATTTATGTGGCATGAAATAAAAGTAAGTGTAGCAGGTCAATTGTCATGTAATCAAAATTAGCAAGCATGGAGTAACTACAATAGATAATAAATATGGATATGGCAATAAAATTCATGTAGCATGAAGTCAATTATCAAGTTATTATTAAGACTAGTTTAATTTGTATGTTTCGGTATATAACCCATACCGTATACTTTCGCATGCAAGTCAAGCGAGGTTGGTTATTGAAAATTAATGGGGAACGACGAACTATGTTTAGAATGGGTCCTGTGCATGCCCGGGACAACGATCCAGGAGTATCCAATACTGAGTCAGAACGTACCGTTAGGTACCAGGACTTACTATATGACTGAAGGTCTTAGTATATGCCCGAACAGGAATAGAGTGTCATCGTTCCTTATAGAGATATACCCAGGGGATTATAGCATACCCGGCAGGTAGGCAAGGGGTAGGGGACACCCCTCGGAAGTGCCTGGTGGCCTCCAGGTCAAATCCAATAGGAGTTAGTTGTACAACATATGTATGGCCACCATAAACACAGAAGCTATATCGATACCCATCAATTTCCCCCATCCCGGTGTAAGTTGTATAAATATAACAGTGTCAAATAATAAAGTCCACAGGGTATTCACAAAAGTCCAATATCTATGGTTATCCTATTACGAGGGTCAACAGGAGTATAATATCAGGAGTAATGTCAGGAGCCTCCCTATTTCAGGGTTCAAGTATACATGAGTTCAGGAGTATAGGAGTTCAGGAGAACCAAATATCTGGTAATAATATAATAATCATGCCAAGTCCCCGTAAAAGTGATAGTCATGAATATGCCATATAATACAGGTATTAGGGGTGGTAGTATCCGGTCAAGGGTCACGATGTCAAGTCTATATACTTGTACCACATGAAAGCATGTCAAATAAGGGTTAGCATGTGTCATATACCGGGGGTCAGGATTAGGTGACAAGTATAACATATATCAAGTATCGGTGTCTGATATCAAGTGTCGTGGATCAGGTACAAGTATAACATATCAAGTGTCGTGGATCAGGTATCAAGTATAATATATCAAGTGCCGATGCCATAAATCATGCATTAAGTATAACATATCAAGTGTCGGGTAAATACTGAGTACAATACCATCTATAAGTTTGTGCAGCAAGAAATCATGTACTAAATATTACATCAGCAAGTGTTAGGTATGTTATGATAATAATAAGATGTCCACATATCAATATCATACTATAAATCAAGTGTAGTTATTTTTAAGTTTAATACAAGACACTCGCCTGAAACCGGAATGAAATACCGGTTAAAATCTGAGAAATCCGCGAATCAGTGCGAGCAAGCCACTAGCCCATATATATATTAAATATATAAATATAAATATATATATATTAGAGAGGGAATGAGAGAAGAGAGAGAAAGTTGTAGGGAGGAGAGAGAGAGAAAAATAGGGTATTTTTAGAAAAGGATTTAGGAATTTAAAAGGGGAGGGGTATGGTTGTAAATATAGGGAAGTAATTTGAGAATGGAAGAAGGGTATTTTAGGGAATGAGGAAAGTGGATTTTATTTAGGGAAAAGAAAGAGAAAGAAAAGAAAGAAAGAACAAAGAAGGAAAGAAGAAAAAGAAGAAAGAAAGAAGGTAATAAAAATGGAGGGGAGGGGGTGGCCGGTCGCCGGCGGCGGCGCCACCGGGGGAGGGGAGGCGGTGCGCGTGGCCTAGGGAAGGGGAGGGAGGTGGTGGTGGAGTTGTTTGGTTGGTGTTGTTGTTGGTGGAGGTGGTGGTGGTGGTTGTTGTTGGTGGTGGTTATGGTGATAGTGGTAGTTGTTAGAGGTGGTGGAGAGTTAGAGGAGGAGGAGGAGGTGATGATGGGGTGGTTGGAGTGGTGAGTTTGATGGAGGTGGTGATGAATTTTGGAGGAGGAAGGGAGGTGATGGTGTTGGGTTTGTTAAAATTGAAAGTGGTGGGGGGTTGTTGGAGGTTGAAGGAGGTGGTGGAGTGGAGAGGGGGTGTGGGGGAGGTGGTTGGCCAGCCTAGGGTTGCGGCGGTGGCGGTGATGGAGACGGGGTGGAGTTAAAGATGGATTTGGTTTATTTTGTTGAAGGAGATGGAATTGTTTTTGGATTTTGAAATGAAAAGGAAAAGGAAAATGGAGGGCTTAATAGAGAAGGAGAAGGAAAGTGATGATGGAATGGGATTGGGGGGAGATGGGCTGCTCAGACCATCATGCCCTGCCTCTCCTTGCTGCGGCTGCGGCTGTGGCTGCGTTTGCCAGGGCATGGAGGTGGAGTGTAGGGGAAGAAAAGAAAGAAGAAAAAAAGAAAATAAAGAAAAGGAAGAAAAATAAAGAAAAAAGAAAAGAAAATAATAAAAAAATTTTATTATTTCATAATTAATTTATTATAATATCTGGAATTATAAGGTAGGGCATAGAGAAGGAAAAAGCAAGAAAAGAGAACGTCGGTAAAAACATTATTATTTAAATAGGGTGAAAATTTGACTGTTTCAGAAGCATTCCAAAAAATTAGCAAAAATAGAAAATATTATTTTAAGATATTTGGTGAAATTAGATTCAAGAAATTTGATGTATTTTTCAAATTAAAAATCATGAAATCTTCCAGCGACATCGGTCGACACCAGAATTAGTCAATTTTGATAAATTTAGAAAAATCCCAAAAAAATGTATTTAGATAGAAAATAAAATTCTAAGAAGTAACATAAAAGTTGTTTTTAAAAATTCAATCACATTTGAAAACTAAAAATCTGGGAATTAGTCAGCGACGCCGACCGACACCGTTTTGGAGATTTTGCAGAAAATTCTGAAAAATTTCAGAAAATCATGAAAAATTTAAAATATTAGAAAATAGTGTCTAAAACTGAAATTGATCAATTGGACTACCAGAAAGGTCAAATCGGGCAGCAGGCTAGTATCGAGTTCCCGGTTAGGCTCAGGGCTTACTTTAGATCTGAGAATCCAGATTCGATACACAATAACATAAGTAATCACAACTCAAAAGCAAATACTGGAAGAAAATTGAATTAATACGGTCGAAAAATTTGGGACACGTATCTGGGTACGTATCCCGGGAACGGGGTGCTACAAAGGAGCTGAGCGAGCATTTGCTAGATGTTATCCAAGGCTTTTTGCTAATCCCTGAAAGTCTGCTCTTGTGCCTCCATCCACTGACAGAGGTCATCATCATTATTGTCGGCCATGTTAGCAGACACGAGAGCCTCCACACCGAACTGATTGTGACAGAAGAGGCATATCCGCTGGCTTCGTCCTTATCATCCGACCATTGAAAAAAATTCTGAATGGTGTAGGTGACACGGCTCCAGTTGACGAAGAAAGTCGTCCATAATCATAGGATATTGCTACCTTAGAGCGAGTATCCGGGAAGGCACCCTCTTGGTTCACCAGAACCTGACTCAAGCCGGGGCTATGGTCGAAGTCCGGGAAGCTAGGTGGAGGAGTGAAAGTTTCTCATCTCCATTTTCAGGACCGGAAAAAATCCCTTCTTCTGCTTATCATGTTAACAGAGGCGACTGTGAGATGGGTCACGTTCGTCGCCTTCTTTTTCAAGGCTTGGCCTTCTTAGCAGTATGGGCTGATATTCGGTCAAATATCGATCGATGACTTGGAGTAGCAGCTATTTGGACCTTTCCTAGGCAGCAATGGACGGAGTGTACCATCACAAGTTGACACCCTGATTGTCCGCACTCAAACGGCGAGATGTGAGCGGGTTCCTAGGAGCAAAACTTTCACTTTGTGCTCAGATAATTTCTCAAGTCTGTATTTACTGGACCCAACCAAGCCATCACAGAGACTCGAGAAGACTGGAAGTTAGCGCTATTGGGCTGAAAAGCCTTAGGTCTAGCCTTAGAGGCTTTCCTTTTGACCATAGGCGAGGCTAAAGTAGCTTCCCCTGAGGGGGTAGTTTCGCAAGGCGAGGCTACTATTCTACTTCTGCTCTTAGAGGCGAACTTAGCTCTGCCGTGCAGAGTTCTTCCTGCAAGCGAGGTTAGAAGAGCCTTGCTATTAGCACTTAATCGTGCTTTACCTCTCGCCTCATGGCAAAGTATTTTAGCAATTGGCGCTGAGAGCGACGCTAGATCAGAGATGCTGTTAGCACGCACGTGTGCTCTGATTTTAGCCTCGCATGCGGCAGTTTTAACACTGCCCAATAGTGTTATTATGGTAAGCGGGCTACAGTAGCCTCATTGTAAGCACAGGGAGTTTTAGCTTTAGCCTCGTGAGATAGTCAAAACTGAGGAGCAGAGGGAGTCTTGTAATCCAAGACTATCTTAGCTTCATGAGAAGCTGATTCGAGAGAGACAAAGGTGGACTTTGCAATCCACATAGCCTTGGCAGAGGCTATTTTAGGTTCACATGGAACCCTTGAAAGCTTGCGAGCAACGCTAACACGCTGGCGCGGGGCTAACTTAGTCCCAGTTGGGACTGTGATAGGCTCACGCAGAGCCAATTTAGGCTTCTGCAGAGCCTGGTTAACCTCGCATGAGACAAAATTAGGTTCATGGAGAACCTCAGTAGCTGATCAGTCACTAATATTTCACATTCATTATCATATTCTCATACTTATTATAGAATAAACTCTGCTTTTTCCTAATTATTGTTTAATTTATTTGTAGGCCCATTACTAAAGGAGAGGGAAGAGAAACGATCCGAAAAGCCCATCAAATTCTGATTTAAATCAGAATTAATTCGAAGTCAGTAAATCAGGGAAGATCAGGTCAGTTCAGATCTGTTGAAAACCAGTTAAAAACATATCTCTTCAAATCAATCGGTAAAAACCAATGATCAAAGGCTGTTTCGTTAAATCCAGGAGCTGAAACGAGAAATCCAGCTGAAGATAAAGTCAGATCGCGAAACCAAGAGACACCAATGTAGCCAAAGCCACATTTCTGCGACTTTGTTGCGACTGTTGGGGGAGCGTTTGCTCCCCTGTCTTCGTACATCCCTCCCCGTTGGGTTTTGCCTATAAATACTGGGATTCTTAGAGCGTACAGAGGGCGACCAAGTAGAGAGTAGAATTTAGGCTAATTTGTAGTTTATAACTTAGGTTTTTTATTTCTTTCATGTAATTTTTATTTTCTTTATGTAACTGAGGAGAAATTTTCATGGAGGATGAGAGCAAGCTTGTACTGAAGGTGACACCGGTGTATGTGATCTTTTCTTCCATTGTTATTTGAATCGAATCGAAGTTTCTTTTTCTTCTTTACTCTTGTTTTCGTTTACTTCCTTCTTTTGTGTTTGTGGATCCAAATGAAACCGATAGCCTCGAAGTTGCCTTGCCCTGCAAGTGTCGTTGATCGCTTATGGTGATGGATATCCATTTCAATGGTAGTATAGATTGCCCCTTCAATTCATAGTGTAATATGAGAATGGCCAGGATCCTATTTGTCATACTTCACTCGCCTTCAAATAAAGGTACATCGTCGATACGGGTCAAAGGTAAGCAGGCGCCGAAGAGGTAAGTAAGTTTTTTAGATTTTAGTTTTCTTTTCTTTTAATTCTTTAGTTTAGGTCACCAACAACATCAACACCCAACTATTTTATCACTATTTTCAATTTCTTTGTAAATCTCCATTTTCTAATTTCTCCACCTTCTCAATCTACTACTTTCTTTTTAACTTAACTTTAACTTCTTTTTCCTTTTCTTTTAAAGAACTAAAAGAAGATCTTTAACCATTCTTTGTAATCTAAAAGAGAACTTGCTAAAAAAGCTTCCATCGCTAGTCCTTCCTTATGGATCACGACCCACATAGCCACTTGCTATAGCGGTAGAATTGAGTACTTGCACATTCTATTCTTAAAGTTCTGAAATTCTATATTTTGTGTGCAGGTAATATCTCAATCAAATTTTTTATTTTCTTTATGTAACTGAGAGGAGAGGATATTTTCATGGAGGAATGAGAGCAAGCTTGTACTGAAGGTGATACCAGTGTAAGTGATCTTTTCTTCCATTATTATTTGAATTGAATCGAAGTTTCTTTTTCTTCTTTACTCTTGTTTTCGTTTACTTCCCTCTTTTGTGTTTGTGGATCCAAATGAAACTGATAGCCTCGAAGTTGCCTTGCCCTTGCAAGTGCCGTTGATGGCTTATGGTATGGATATCCATTTCTATGGTAGGGTAGTTTGCCCCTTCAATTCATAGTGTAATACGGGAATGGCGAAGATCCTATTTGTCATACTTCACTCGCCTTCATATAATGGTACATCATCGATACGAGTCAAAGGTAAGCAGGCGCCGAAGAGGTAAGTAAGTTTTTTAGATTTTAGTTTTTTTTTCTTTTAATTCTTTAGTTTAATCACCAACACCATCAACACCCAGTTATTTTATCACTCTTTTCAATTTCTTTGTAAATCTCTATTTTTTATTTCTCCACCTTCTCAATTTACCACTTTCTTTTTAACTTAACTTTAACTTATTTTTCCTTTTCTTTTAAAGAACTAAAGAAGATCTTTAACCATTCTTTTGCAACTTAAAAGAGAACTTGCTAAAAAAGCTTCCATCGCTAGTCCTTCCTTGTGGATCACGACCCGCATAGCCACTTGCTATAGTGGTAGAATTAAGCACCTTGCACTACTGTTTTAAAAGTTGTGAAATTCTGTATTTTTGTGTGCATGTAAAATCTCAATTAAATTTTGGCGTCGTTGCTGGGGAGGGAGGTAAGTTATTCTCTATTTAAGTTTACACTTTTGGTTAATTTTCTTCTTTGTTCTTGGTGTACAGGTTCAACAAGAAATTTTTGTTGCAGTGGACATATAAGTGGCCCTGGACTCTGCTCAAGAAAGCGGAGCCAGAAGCCCTCAGATTTGCTACATTCCTGTGGCAATTTGAGTGAACTACTAACCTGTATTTTCTACAGGTTGGCTGAATTGTAAAGTTTAATATCTGTAGCTATTTATTTTCTTTTTGACTCATTGTATATCCATTCTAACACAACAGTAAAAGATTGATTGTAAATGCTAAAAATGATTTAGACTTTGCATTTAGGCACGTGTCTATTTCATTACATTTTCTATTTACTGTTGAAGAGTGCTGGAGCTAAGCTATGTGTGCATAGCATTTAGTATAAGGTTCATTCTTGTATGAAATATTGCTTGAGTGTTACTTTTTTCTATATACTTGTAAATTGCAGTAAATTGATTTAAGGGCTTGTCCTATAAACAAGATAAGATGGGAAGTCATTACCCTCCCTTAGCCCACAAACAATCTCCTCACTCACTAACCCAAGCCTAACTAAAACTGAGTAGACATTGACCCTAGGGACATCTCGGACTCAAATAGGAGACTGGCCTAAGGGAAATGTTGATTTGAATCTGACTCTTGCCAAATCGGTGACTAAGATTGGGGATTGAGGGGCGAAACCCCGAAGGCTGGTGGCTTGGCTTAATTAGGCCCGTCGCTTTTGCGCGGATCCTCTCACCAATCTTGCCCCTACCTGGCCGATTAACTTGTGGTCAGATTAAGCAATATACCCCCGTGGACAGTCAACCAGTTAGGAGTCGTCTAGGTCTAAAGTTTACCCTAACTTTTGTTAAAAAATTTTTTTTTTTATTTGTTTGCTTTTTTGTTTGTTTTTCTTTGTTTGTGTTTGACATTTCCTGTGTGATATGGTTTATAATAATATTTTTTTCAATTTTAATGGTAATCCATATTATACCCCGACCTCTCTTTCGGATATTACCAACCAGGCATATCATAACTTTAACCAACCTAGTGTGCCGGATTGGTCTTATCCGAATTAATAAAACTCATGTCCCCAATCTTATGACTATAATTTTCAAAATAATTTCAACTCTTCAAAGAGTCAATGGGGATTCACCTCCCCCGAGTCCAATTTTCAACCAACTTATCCTCCTTATCCACCTTGTCCACAATATTTCCAAGATTCATACTCAGTACCACCAGTTCAAAATAGAAAACCATCAATCTTGAAAATGAGTATGCATGAGTCCATGCAACAATCACAAAATCTGACGGACTCACAATTTCACCACAAATTCCAAAACAAAACTTCATCTTTTCAAGTCTAATCGCAACAAAACGATGAACCAATCAACTATGAAAAGATGCTTGAAGTCATGACTCAGGCTCAAATCGATCTCAATCATGATATAGATATGATGGTCAAATTCTCCATTCTCACCATTTGACTATTTCTGATGTCGCTAAACATTCTGTTAGAGCCGAAGAATTATGTTGTTTTGGAAATCAAGATTCCATTTCAGCACAACTATTTGAACTTGCCCAAACTCTAAATTTGAAAATAACATAGATAGTTTGGCAAGTTATCTCTTTCCTGAAATTGAACTTGAGAATGAATATGATCCTGAACCCCAACTTGGTGATTCAATTCTACTTCCTGATTCAATAATGACTCCGGTGTCTTCACCTGATTTCAATCTTTTTCCCGAGTCAACATTAGATCCTGTGCCAATTCATCATGAAATTAAATTATCCATCTTTGATGATCATCATATTAAACTTGACTAATTTCATACTTTTGAAAGTCCCATTGATAAGTTGGCAAGTTCTCATTTCTATGAAATTGAACTCAATGAGAAATGTGGCCTAAATTCTCAAATTTGTGATCTAGTTCAAATTCCTAAATCAATATTGACTCTTATTTTGTTACCCAACTTGAGTAATATTTAAGAGCCAGTTTTGATTCCTACACCTGTCATTCTTGAACTTGAATCACTATTGTTAAGTCACATTCCGTTGTTGGGTGGACTTGAGTTTCGACTTCTTGATTTGGACCCACTTCCTGAACCAATCTCGACTCCTGAACTTTTACTTAACTTAAATCACTTTCCTGAGTCAGTATTAGTTCCCATACTTCCTAAGTCCAAGTCAATCATTCCATCTTTTCACACTCCAATTTGGGACAAGGGTGTTGATAAAATTGACTCCGAAATTAATTATGAAATTAGAAAATTAAATGGGGTAAAATATTTAATAAAAATCATCCATGTATACATCTTTTTAATGAGTTATATTAGAGAGATTTCTGGTGGGTTTCTCCGAACTCCACGAAAATTCAATTAGGCCGCATTTTGTGGACCAATCAGACCACCACCCGAACCACCACCTTAAGGTAATATTTTCCTTCCCTTTTTTCTTTTTCATGCATCTATGCATTAATTCATACATTTAGGACAATGCATGAGATAGGTGTGGGGGAGGGCCTAACATAGCTTAGATTTTTCTTTTTATTTTAAAAAAGAAGAAGAAAAATTTAACATTTTCTTTACTTTTAAAAACTTTTTGAAAATAGAAATAATATTTTGACATATTTTTTTGTAAGAAATTAAGTCAATTTTAAGAAATAGGAAAATTAAAATTAGGATTTCTTATACTTGGTCAAAAGAAGATTATTTGTTTGATTTTTAGGGTTAGGAAGATAATTTGTCAAAATAATTTAGTCTTGATCTTTACCTTGATGAAATATGCACACTTCATACACTTATATACTTAGGGTTCAAAAACAAATATTCTTATGCCTTAAAAAAATAAAAGAAGAGAAAAAATATATCTATGAAAGATAAACAAATCTAATTATTGATTAGCTAGGTGATTTGGCCTAAGCAAGCCTTGGTATTTATGCGAAAGATGATCAGATATATTTGAGAAAAAAATATATATAGAAATCCTCTGATTAAGCTGGGTATTTGTGCCTAATAAAGTATAAGTATTCACGCCTAAAAGCGGTTCATATATAAAATTCTTAGTTTTGAGGCCTTATTTGCTCGAGTCATTAAGTCCTTGGGGTGTTTTCTCACCCAGTGCCCTAAGACCGTTTGGTTTGGGAGTCACCGATCAGAGGCTCGTTATATGGTCAAATTAGAAAGCCTAATAGAACTAAGGAATAATATCACAAAAAATAAAAATAATAAATAAATAAGACATAAGCGATAGAGTTAAAGAACCCTTAGTCAAAATTTCACGGTCATAAAGGTGCATATGACTTAGTGTAAAGTAATAGATTAGATGAGAAGTACAATTTGACTCCTTCCTTTGATTGATAACAAATTTTTGAATAGAGACTAAGTTTAGGAATGAAAAATTCAGTTTTCCTATAACTCATAGATTACTTAAAACTTACAATAATATTTTAAATATTTTTCTCTCAAAATGTGTTTTCAAAATACTAACAATTTTCTCTTTCTTTATGGATTTTGTGGATGTAATCCACTGAAAATCCTTACGAGACAAAACTCGTCCTTTAGGGGAGACCTAGAGGTTTAACGGCTTATTGCACAGGCTCAGTGCAATCGCGTGACTTACGAAAGTGGTCTAATAATTTCTTGTTAGTTATTTTGCTCGAGGACGAGCAAAAGATAGGTATGGGGTGTGATCGGTCGCTAATATTGCACATTCATTATCATATTCTGATAATTATTATAGAATAAACTCTGCTTTTTCCTAATTATTGTTTAATTTATTTGCAGGCCCATTACTAAAGGAGAGGGAAGAGAAACAAGCCCAAAAGCTCATCAAATTCTGATTTAAATCAGAATTAATTCGAAGTCAGTAAATCAGGGCAGATCAGGTCGGTTCAGATCAGTTGAAAACCAGTTAAAATATATCTCTTCAAATCAATCGGTTAAAACCAACGATCAAAGGCCGTTTCGTCAAATCCAGGAGCTAAAACGAGAAATCCAGCTGAAGATAAAGTCAGATCGCGAAACCAAGAGGCACAACCCCCTGGGTGTGGCCACCTGGCCACATCCAGGCAACAGAAACGCAGCTAAAGCCGCATTTCTGCGACTTTGTTGCAACTGCTGGGGGAGCGTTTCTCCCCCTATCTTCGTACACCCCTTCCCATTGGGTTTTGCCTATAAATACTGGGATTTTTAAAGCGTACAGAGAACGACCAAGCAGAGAGTAGAATTTAGGCTAATTTGTAGTTTGTAACTTAGGTTTTTTATTTTTTTCATGTAATTTTTATTTTCTTTATGTAACTGAGAGGAGAGGATATTTTCATGGAGGAATGAGAGCAAGCATGTACTGAAGGTGACACCGTGTAAGTGATTTTTTCTTCCATTGTTTTGAATTGAATCAAAATTTCTTTTTCTTCTTTACTCTTATTTTCATTTACTTCCCTCTTTTGTGTTTGTGGATCCAAATGAAATCGATAGCCTCGAAGTTGCCTTGCCCTTGCAAGTGCCGTTCATGGCTTATGGTGATGGATATCCATTTCTATGGTAATGTAGCTTGCCCCCTTCAATTCATAGTGTAATACGGGAATGGTTAAGATCCTATTTGTCATACTTCACTCGCCTTCAAATAAAGGTACATCATCGATACATGCCAAAGGTAAGCAGGCGCCGAAGAGGTAAGTAAGTTTTTTTAGATTTTAGTTTTCTTTTCTTTTAATTCTTTAGTTTAGGTCACCAACAACATCAACACCCAACTATTTTATCACTCTTTTCAATTTCTTTGTAAATCTCCATTTTTTATTTTCTCCACCGTCTCAATCTATCACTTTCTTTTTAACTTAACTTTAACTTATTTTTCCTTTTCTTTTAAAGGACTAAAAGAAGATCTTTAACCATTCTTTATAGCCTAAAAGAGAACTTGCTAAAAAAGCTTCCATCGCTAGTCCTTCCTTATGGATTACGACCCGCATAGCCACTTGCTATAGCGGTAGAATTGAGCACCTTGCACTACTATTTTAAAAGTTCTGAAATTCTGTATTTTTGTGTGCAGGTAAAATCTCAATTAGTAGCTTCAATAAAGACTTATTTCCCAGTAACCGAGGGAACACTAGCTACGCTGACCTTCCTGTGGTTGCGCACACGTAGGGGATTTTTACTACCCCTAGTGAGAAGTTGTTCGAACTTCTCTTTGTCAAAATTAATGACCAATGTTTCAGCAATAGACCCGAGGGTCTGATCGTCGCATTGCGACACCTGATTCTCGACACTGGAGAATGAATTCCCCAGCAGAGTTTGAAATCACCTAGAGGGGGATGAATAGGTGACTAGCTAATCTAATGGTGAATTAAAGCAGAATTAAAACTATTTATGCAAACTAAAAATCTTTAAGCACAACACACCAAGTATAACACAAGAGTGTAGCTGAATTCCTCATGAAGGGCTCTAGACTATCTCCTCAATATTCCTCTAGATAAGAGTTGAGGTGCCGCTTTGGCTCTCTTGATTGAATACAAGTGTGAACAAACAATCCCCAAGCATATAACAATATGGCACAAGTATATCAAGCATATAAAGATAAAGGCAATATAAGCATGCAAGATATAAAGACAAGTGAGAGATAGAGAGAGAGCAATCACAAACACGGGAGATTTGTCTCGAGGTTCGAGCACACTTGCTCTATGTCCCCGCCTTCCACACTATGAAGGATTTGCACTAAAACGATCCCACCAGATCACTCAGTGCCGCAACACCTACAAGCGAGTTCATACTAGAACTCCTTTGGACTCTCTAGTCCCTCTCTTGTTCCCGCAAGAACAATACACCGCAAGCATACTAGCTTGCTGAGGCCGCACTTTTACAATGAGCTCTCACTAGAACTCAAAACATCGCGAACCCGCAAGTTTGCCTCCTCAAAGTACAATGTAGAACACTTGATGATCTAAACACTTTGATCACCTAAAAACAATCTCACAACAACTCTCCTATAGGAATGGTATAGCAATGGAAAGCTCAAGTATATGTGAGAAAAGCAAGGAATGATTGTGGTGAAAAGCTCAAAAAAACTCTTTGAAAACACTCTTTGATAAACTCTCCTTTTGATATGAAAGTTTTGGCTCTAAAAAAGTGGAGATAAACACTTTTAAGTGTATGAAAAATTAGCTCAAAGACTCACTTGAAATCTTGTATAAAACAGTCCATGGGAGCCCTAATTTATAGGCTCCAAAAAAACTAGCCGTTGCAGGCCAAGTCAGCAGTCTGGACTATTGTCGGTCGACCGCCCGATCGACTGCCAACGGTCGATTTTTCGACCGTTGGGAAGGTCAGTCGACCGGCCGTCGACCGCCTTCAGAGCAATGGCCCAGCGGTCGACCGGGCCATTTTCAGAGAGCAGAAGCTCTCTGGCGGTCGATCGGCCCAACCTGTACACATTTTGTGCATGTCGGTTGATCGCACGGTCGACCGGCTGAAGGCCAAAAAACTATTTTAGGGGATTTAAAAACTTGTCATTTTTTCTTCAATAAAATCCCATAAATTCTCTAAAAATCTACAAAAATAAGTTCAGTATTATATTTTGATATACAATCACGTTTGAGTAAAATCAAGATATGTTACAAACATTTTGAACTATTTTTATAATATGAAAGTTTTGCCTTAAAACAAAAACCGTATTTTTCAAAATTGATTTTTTCAAATTGAAAACCGATTTTTTCAAAACTCTTTCAAATACAAAAATAAGATATTTTAAACACTTTTGAAGCTTAGTGTGTATGGATATGATCCACTACACATATATGATGAAATATTTATGTTTTTAACATTTAGCTCTAAATAAAGTTTTGATAAAAACATGTATACTTTGAAGCTCAAAAATCAAAACGGTATTTTTTTCAAAACGAAAACTCTTAAATGAAAACATGTATAAATCTTGTGTGTGAGTGTATATGTACTTGAGCAATCCACCAACTAATCTATCCTTTACATTTTATCTAAAAACAAAATCTTAACAAAACAAATCTAGACACAAGTCTTCTCTTGAAAATGTTCTCTTGAAAATCTTCTCATCTTCTTGACTTGGTCCAAACCTTGATCCAATGAGCTAGACTCCTCTTGAGTACTTGATGTGGTCTTGATGCACAAGCTCTTGAATCAACATGCGCTAGCTCCAAAACTTGATTTTAAATCCTTTGATGAAGCTAAACACCTACTATGATCTTGATCACAAATCTGAGACTAAATAAACAAAAGATGATTAGTACTATAACCACATGAGTTAATCATCATCAAACTAGAGTGATGGGCCTTTGGGCTAACAGAGTCGCCATCTTATTTTTCATTGAAAATTCAATAAAGGGAAAACTTACAAATTTTGAGGAGAAGATTACAAGTAATTAAAGAAAAATTACAAGTAGATCTCCTCTGAGATTTCTGGGGAAGTGTGCTAGTGGGAGTCTGATCAGCGTGCGACTACTTTGTGTCGTTGATTATGCGAGCGATCAATCTTCGAATGCTACTGCTTGGGAATTCCTTCTCACTTGGTTCCAAAGATTCCTTGAAAAAGGAATGTCTTAAAGTATCAATACCTAGAACTTAGATAAGTAATTCTCTGGAGCTTCTGGGAAACAAGAAAAAGTCAGCCTTGTTAGCTCTCTCGGTGCCTTCCTGCCTCTCTTGTTCTGCTCTCCCTTTGATTGCCTCCCTTGATCTCCTCGTCCCTGAGCTCATTCTCAAATGAGCTATTTATAAGCTCTGGGGGGAGTGTAACTGCCCCTAGAATTCAGCCACGACTGATAACAATCAGCTAGCCTCGCGCCAAAAGCTGTTTTGAGCTTCACGCGAGGCTATAACGCTCGTGCTAGGTTAAATGTGAGCCGCATGTGAGGCTAGACAGGCCCGCGCAAGCCTAAAAATGGCCTATTGACCCGGCCGTTCCACTGAACGTGGGGTGAAGTAGGTGGGTGTAACCACCACTTAAAGTGGCATTAACCCCACTAACGTAGTTGGAGTAGCTTACTAAATACTAGGTCAAATGTTTGACCTGTCCAGCCCTCTCGCAGAGGCGTAAAAAGCCTCGCGCGAGGTTGGATGTAGCCTCGCGCGGGGCTAGTTTTAGCTCCGCACGCGGGACTAAAGACTCTTAATTAGGGCTGTCATGGCTTCGGTGAAGTTAGAAAATTAGCCCTGTGCGGCTATGTTGAGCTTTAGGAGAAGCTAGCATTTGGCTCGTTATTGAGCTTTGAAGGGCGTCAAGGCGAAACTAGATAATTTAACCTCTGGAGTGAGGCTAGCACCTTGGGCTTGCGCAAGGCTGAGTATTGAGTTGACTAACCTCAAAAAATAGTATTTGGCCTGCTGTCTGCTTCACTGGATCAGCGGGGCCTGAGCTTCTGCTTTGTCCCTCAGGATGTGTTGAGTTGGTCATCAGCTTGTCTACAGTTTGTCTTTTATAGATGTCGACAAGTTGGACATTGTTCTAACCAGTTGAAAAGCTGTATAAGAGTTTGTCTTTTTAATAGGTCAACAAGGGGCCCAACTTCCGAGACGAAGACCCTCCACGAACATTGTCGCTTCTATGCTGGTTATAGCATAGCGGCAGGATCCCCGTGATTCACGATTCAGTTACGCCGCCAGATCATCCCCATGTTCGAAACGTTACAATGCTCCTACTTCAATACAGGCTGTTATGAATAGTGTCAGATAACTCTGCGTAATGATCCCAACAATCAAACGCGGCGTGATCTGGGCGGTTATGAGAAAATCACAACATGCAAATCATGCAGTAATGGAGTTCCAGAATTTACGTGCCCCCAATTACAACTCCAACAGGTATATATATGCCTTGATCTCAATTGAAAATGTGGTTCGATTTTAATTACTACCAAAAACACCACACACAAGTATTCTTTGCTTTTCTCAAACAATGATACTTATTCTCAAATCCGAGGGTTTTAGGCCGGCATCATAGTGGTGCTCCTGACCTGAAAGGCGTTCTTTCATTTTCTATGTTTTTAATAGGATCAATCGGGAGCATCCAATCGTTTGTGACGAAAAATCCTCACCACACTTGTATATCAGGGGCAAAGAGATCAATTTGGGTTAAGAATCTGAACCATGGTCAGATGTACCTTAAGCACTTTCCTCTTTCGGATATCCAACATAAAATATAAGACCCGCTTTTGTTGTTGCACGCTACACCTTACAATTCAATTAACTATAATTTCATCCAGAATATCTTAGTAACAAATCTTCATGCCAGTTGTATCCATGTCAGCCATCTACCATCTCTCTCTCTCTCTCTCTCTCTCTCTCTCTCACACACACACACACACACACACGAACCTTACAAGCTATAATATTTGTTCAACAGAGAAAATAAAAATAAGATACAATTAACAATTTTGAAATTTGAGATACCTATCTAATCTAAGATCTAGATTCAAGTAAAGTTTCTAAGCCTTTATCCTAAAGAATCCTTCATTGACTGTTACTTTGTTTATTCTTAAAATTTAAGAACTAAGTTTTATTTATTTTCTAAATTTTGTCACGTACCATTAAGACTTGACTCAATGATAAAAAAAAAGGTTAGAGAGTATGAGCTCCCAGCTTCAAACTGGACAACAACTCTAAGCTTTTGTTTAAAAAAAAAAAAATTGTCATGTAACTTCCTTAGGTTTTGTTTTTTGAGTGAGCACTTGATATAATTATAAATTTTTATCATAACATATTCACTCATATTTCTCTTTAAGACGAAACATTTATAATAAATTCGGTGAGTCATTAATTTAGTCATTAATTTAACCCAAACATTTTCACTTTCCTCTTACAGTACAAAATAATATTTTGCTATAATTTTATTTGAACCTTCTTTCCTCTACAATTATGTTTAACTATTATTTTCCTACGCAATCCTCTCTCTAATAAATTTATAGAAATTATAGACTAGAAATTTATCGCACACATAAATAATTTTGGAGTCATTCAGATTCTATGAGGTATGATCAAAGGAATCCCACTAAATCAAGAGAAATATAAAATTAGCTAGACCTATTAGGGTATAAGTTTAATTACTTTTATCCTAGTTTTAATTGGACTATTATCTTATTTCTAGATGAATTGACACAAAACTAGACTACAATATAATTCACATGGAATTTGAATTATAAGGTCCAAATCCAATAAATTTTGTTTTCTTTTAATGAAAAATAAATGAAAACCAACAAGTTCTTGGTTGCTTCGGCGCTTTTATAGTTCATAATTCAAAGTAAGGAAAATATTACATATCCTACTTCTAAATTCAGGAAAAAACTGCATAAATACCACACAAAAAAAAAAAAGATTAAAAATCTTACTCTTCAAATAGTGCTCTTCTTATTTCTCAAGCATATGATTTGGAGAGAAGTTCATGGATGTCTAAATAAATAGGATTCCTAATCTGGGTTGGTCTCTTATTACGCTAAACATCGATTCTGGGTTTCCTAATTGTGTTATTGGTAGCAAACATCATTATAAAAAAGCCAATTGTCTGTTAGCCGACTCCGTGGCCCAATGGATAAGGCGCTGGTCTACGGAACCAGAGATTCTGGGTTCGATCCCCAGCGGAGTCGTTTTTCCAGTTTACTTTTTATTTTGATTTTTAGAATTTTCTTTTAAAATTTGGTTCGGAAAAAAGAATATATTTAAAGTTCAAAGTAGAATTTTGTCTACTATGTATAATGCAAGTGTAGATGCACCGTCTGCCCGTGTAACAAATTTGACACTGACCATACTATTTGAAATTATGAGACCAAGTTTTAAAACTTTCTTTCTTTTAAACAAAGACCATTATTGATTAAAAATTTTACATTTTTTTTTAATAGAACATAAAAAAACACAAATACCCTACTACCGAGAAAATACAACCCCTCCAGTGTCAGCTAGAGCTAAATCCACTAATACAACTGGGAAAGAAGATAAAAATAACACATTCTGCTGACGTTGTCTGCAAAACTTAGCAACATAGTCTGCACAAAAATTTCCATCTCGATAAATTTCATGCATCCCGTATCAAACTTGTACCATTTGATTGACCGCCGTCTGTATCATCAACCGAATGCATTCAAAGAATCCCTTTATAACCAGAGAGCTTGAGCAGAATATTGTCGATATTAAGAGGTATTAAATAAATAAATAAATAAGAAATATAATAATTAGGAATAACAAAATATTTAAGTAATAGTAAATATTGTGATCCAAAGCCCATAACTTAAGTTACTATCCTATAGGTTTAGAGTTTCATACCCAAACTGAATAAGAAACCAATAACTTAAGTTACTATTCAATAGGATTTAGATTTTCATACCCAAACTCAATTAAAATTCTTTTTCTTAAATACTTATCTCTTTAAATCCATAAATACATAAACATAAAAGAAAATTATTTTTAAATTCGTTCAAAATTTCTCCTTATTCAAAAACACACTCAAATCAGGTTCAAACTCAATCCAAATATCAAAATTTTGGGCCAAACCCAAACTACACCCTAAACACAACTTAAACCCCTCTAAAAATCCACATCTGGTCTATTTAAACCCTCTCTTTGTGCCTTTGAAAATCCTAAACAAAAATTCAAAAAAAAAGGAGAAATCTAAAATTCAGTTCTAGGAGGCCAAAGGGGAGCTAAATTTTTTGGAATCTAATTTAATTTGTTAGATGAAATTCCGAGTTTAATTCTGAGTCTTGGGACTAAAATTCTGTTATTGGCCTGTCGCATTTACCAATTTGGAAAATTATTTTTCACACTCTGTAAGTACAATTAGCATGAAACTTGGGGATAACATAGTGTTAAACGTATATATTAGGAAACTAATTTATTTATATTTACTTTCATAGAAAGTTATTTTCTAAAAAAAATTTAGAAAGTGCCTTGGCTGATGAACCCTTGTAACTCCATCAACTTCAAAAAGTATACTCACATTTAATAATTGCATTCAACATAACACCGATCCATATAAGACTTTGTAGAAGTTGATATTTAGATTATCCAAAGCAAAATCTTTATTATATTAGAATCCAATATCTAAACTTAAATCATAACTTGATTATAGATAAATTGAGACATGTTATTTTTCATACTGGATTTTCATGCATGTTATTGATAATGCCTCAACCTAATTACTCCTACAAACCATGCTTAAATAAATTACTACATGATGACAAATAACCGACATGATTGATTTTATTAACATAGAAAGACACCTGATTTAAGAATTACAATATGAACATATTGGACATGAACACATGAATATGAATATGAACATGAATACGAAAATTTAAATGGCATGGATAACGCTTATGTGAAGCACGTACTTGGAATTACTTAAAAAAGTGATACATATTGATTATATGGGTTTAACAAAGACATGGTGGCATGATTGTTTTGGCACTTGGTTCACGCAAGGATATTCATATTCTATAATAAAATTTGATTGCAAAAATGACAAGACACGGGGCTAATATGAGGAAAGTTAATGGTGGAAACTGAGAAAGTGTATCTTGAGTACCCCACCAATGTATAAGGTATGGTGATGTGTGTTATTATATTATGCTTGTCACTTTGTGACATGGGTTATTGATGAGCTCACTCTGATTATATCCTGATTATTCCTGATATGACTTTTCGATGGGGTACATGGATTTTTTTCACTAATAGTTTAAACAATGATAATTATTGATTAATATGAGGGAATGGGCTATGTATGAGACGCAGTCATTTTCGCGTCTTAGGACCCAATTGACATGCGTAGTAGGCGTAGGATGGGGTACGTTTCACTGCACGTGACAGTTAGAGTAGTCTCACCTAATTAATAACCATAGGGACATCTTTACAATTAATCTTATTGTGTGTCTCTTGTATTGATTGCTACTGTTTGATTATTTATATGATGGTTGATATATTTTGATCGTTTAATGCTTTAAAATGTACTTATGCTTCTGTGGATGCCTGCTTATCATCATGACTTGAATATTGAATGACTAGTTTCAATGATAAACCTATACTACAGTGGTGTTAATGAAAATAAGTACCATATAACTGCATATTGTATATCCTTTTCTTGACCATATGCTTCTGCGTGCTTTGCACGTACTGCATATTCTTTTCCTTTGTTTATACTTGTTGGGAATTTTCTAACTCTCTGGGGTTTGCTTACCCTAGATAGCGGAAAATACATTGAGATATCGATTGAAAGTAAGGAGTACTATGAGGAGCCTGTTGGAGATCAGTAGAAGACTTGGAAACTACTTTTAGTTATTGCTTTCATAGATGTATGAATAGAGAGAGTTTGGACACATTTCTTAGTATTGAGATTTGTACCCAGTATTTGATTTTTGTGAACTTCATTAGTTAAATAAATCTTTAATTAGTTTTTCATATATGTGTACTCTATTTGGACTCAATATGTATACACAACAGATAGAAAAAATATATAATTTGCAAGTTAGAACCTTAGTATGCTCCTTTGAGCGTGTCGCAGGCCGAAGTCACGTGCTTATCTCGCAATAGTGGAAAACAGGGCGTGACAACGTTCAACAAATTCCTACATTGCACGCAACACTGCTTCAAAAACAGAAACACCCTGTAAGTACACCCCCACTGCAACTAGAAGCCCACCGTCATGACGTCTAATCATACATGTTAGGGATTGAGTTTCCCGCTGACAATTTCAACACGCCATGAGATCAATAACCTCGAACAGATAAATGAGAAAAAATCACAAATAAGAAGATGATACAAGATTTACGTGGTTTGGCCTCAGCCTACATCCACGAGGCATTACGTAAGTGAAATCCACTATGAGAAATGAACAATTATAAGAGTACAAGAGACTCAAGTCTCTATCACCTCACCCTTTCCTTCTCATCTTATTGATTCACATCATTTTCAAAGCCACCTATCATATAAACTATGAGAGATTATACATATTTCTACGAAGAAATCCTAGTGCTACCCATAACTTAGTGGTAACCCACACCACTAAAAGATCCCGACCCTAAAGACCCATTGGGCACAAAGCCCACATGGATGCCAAACCAAATACGAGACATAATCTTAACAGTCTCTACCTTGACTCGAATCCAGTGAGCCTCACAACCTGGAGATACTATGTTGTTCTTGTCATCCACTTCACAGACGAGCCATGTCTTGAAGTAACACCCATTCAACAAGTTATAAAGCTGCAAATCCGGCATGCATCAACTGTGCCACACTCTACGTTTGTATTCATGCATCTTTCAAATTTGAGGTGCAAACTCCCCTTTCATCACTGCTGCCACCAACTAATACTTGCTTTGTGACGCCTTCCGGCTGCTAGGCCTATTACCAGTCTTGAAACTAACCACCATCAAATCCCTCTATGGTCTTATCAACTTTACACAAGCATTGTCACTACCATGGTCTTCCATCAATCATTTACTATGATCCATTTTTCCATCGATATCTTCTCCTTTAATACTAACGTTTTCACATAACCAACATGATCTTATCGGGCTTCTCACCAACACACTGCCATGGTCTTTTTCAATTAATCATCGCCTATAGATCTGCCACTCTATTGATGTTTACTAGATTCATCGCCCTGCTATTGATGATCTCGAACCTGATAGATTCACTAATTTCCGCAATGATCTCATTGTGTCATGACTAGCGAGTCACAACTCTGACCCGTATCCGATCTTCGTAACCATTATCGATTTCTCGCCAATCTGTAAAAAAATCTGCTCCAAACATTAGAATATCTGTGATCCACATCCACCATTACGTTCAGAACGCTGAAAAACATAGGGTTTGACTCCTGAGTCACCTAAATCCGATGTTTGTGAACCAGCACTTCTCTTTCACCCCATGAGAAGAATCTATCACATGAGCTGAAACTTTCTATGATTCACGTTCTGAGCAACACTAGGGATCCAATCAATAAAATTTCTTCGCTCGTACTTAAGAAATTTATGTGTCTTCGTCTTCCAAAGACAACAACCGTACGTGATTTAGACTTTGGCCAAGTCTATATCCACCATTATAAGAGTATAAGAGAACTAAGTTTCTCTCTCACTTCACCCTCTTGAAAGACTTGGGCATCATCCCAAAAGACTAACCTTTTTAGGTGGAGTTGCTCAAATCCTTATATACCCAAGACCATCCATGTGTCCAGTCGATGTGGGACTATTTGTTCGACCTAAATCCTAACAATCCCCCCTCGAACAAAGAGTATCCCTGCAAGCTCAATTTTCTTCACAATAGAAGACCAAATGCTCGATCGCGATTCAACTCTTCACCGCGCGGGGCAGATACGCTTTATGTGAAGTATCAACTGCAGTGGGCCACTCCTCTAAACCGCATGGTTGGCGACACACCCATTGCAAGGGAGCACCATTGTCAAATATCCCGCGAATCAAATTGCTTTACATGGACCCACTATTGCGCCTTTTGTGCCAAATTGGGGGATCAATAACATCGAACATCACTTACACAGACGACTAAATTCGGGGCATGGCTCTGATACCAATTGAAGGACTTAGGGTATCATCCCAAAATACTAGCTTTTTTAAGTGGAGTTACCCAAATTCTTGTTGGAATATCAAATAAAAATGTCTTTATGACATTAATTTTGGAAGAAGAAGAGACCATAAGAAATGAAGAGTCATCATCATCAATTTAGAGAAATGAAGAGTCATCATCATCAATTTGGAGTCATCATCAATTGAGAGAAATAAAGAGTCATCATCTTAAATTAGAAGGAATGAAGAGTCATCATCAATTTGGAGTCATCATCAATTGAGAGAAATAAAGAGTCATCGTCTTTAATTAGAAGGAATGACGAGTCATCATCATCAATTAGGAGTCATCATCAATTGAGAGAAATAAAGAGTCATCATCTTTAATTAGAAGGAATAACGAGTCATCATCATATATGCATTATTGTCATTTGCCTATAAAAGGCTAGTGTATCTCTTTGTTTTTTATCAAGAAAGCAAGCAAGTAAGAAAGAAAAGTTGAATAAGATCCATTCTCCACTTAATATTTTAGATTATAGTATATTAGTCCGTAGACTAGTATACAACAATTTGGTATCAGAGCCAATTCAATTTTTGTTTCATTTTCTTCTCCTCATGGCCTCCACCAACATCTCATCAATTCACAAGTGACCAAGTTATTGAAAGATAACTATGAGAGTTGGTCAATTCAGATGAAAGCTCTATTTGGTTCTCAAGAGTTGTGGGAGCTAATCTTTGATGGGTTTAAGGAACCAACCCGGAGGTAGAAGCCGCCGCCTACACTGCCGAAGAGAAGAAGGCTCTTAAAAAGCAAAGAAAGAAGGATAGCAAGGCTCGTTTTCTACTCTATCAAGGGTTGGACGAGTCTACCTTCGAGAGAGTTGCCGAAGCAACGACGAGCAAGGAAGCATGAGAAATCCTTGCTACCATCTACAAAGAAGTCGAGCAGGTGAAGCGAATTCGCCTTCAAACTTTGAGGGGCGATCTTGAAGCCGCTCAAATGAAAGATGAAGAAAAATCTCCGATTATTATTCACGATTACTTCTAAATGTGAATAAAATGAGGAGAAGTGGAGAGAAGATGGAGGACATCGAGTGATGGAGAAATTGTTGCGATCCCTCACATCAAGTTCGAGCACGTGGTGGCGACAATTGAGGAGTCTAAGAATTTGGAGGAGATCTCAATAGAGGAGCTTTTGGGATCCCTCCAAGTTCATGAGCAACACATGCAAAAGAAGACTGGTTCCATAGTCTTGGAACAAGCATTAGAGTCAAAGCTGACTCTAAATGATCGTGACTCACATAGTAGAGGTCGTGGTCGTGGTAGAGGTAGGGGACGTGGGCCCCAACAACGAACCACTCAAATCAAGTGGAGTTCCAAAGCCTCAGAGGTCGAGGACGAAGCAATTGGGAAGATTTACGTCTGGATGTGGAAACAACAAGAACGTCCAATGCTACAACTGTCAAAAATTTGGACACTATGCCTCAGATTGCTGGCACAGAACTGAAGATCTTACCAATCTTGCTGAAGCAACAAATGACGTGGGTAATAACTCTACTCTTCTTCTTGCTCATGATGATTCAAGTGTTCAGAATGATGTTTGGTACCTTGACTCTGGTGCTAGCAACCACATGTGCGGGAAGAAAGAACTATTCATGGAACTCGCAGAAGGAGTTCATGGAAGTGTGAGCTTGGGAGATTCTTCAAAACTCTCCGTTGAAGGCAGAGGGAAGATCAAAATCTATCAAAAGGATGGTAAGCCCGAGTATATTTCTGATGTTTATTATATTCCTAACATGAAAAGTAATATTCTCAGCATCGGTCAATTACTCGAAAAGGATATAAAGTATATATGGAGAACACCATCTTTGATTGAAAATACAAAAAGGGTCTTATAGCTTGTATTAAGATGACAAGGAACCGCATGTTTCCCTTGCATCTAAACACAAAAGTTGAGAAGTGTTTTCAAGGACTCATGAAGAATGAGTCATGGAGGTGGCATCTTCGCTACGGTCATCTAAATTTCAGCGGCTTGAAGCTATTATCTACAGCCGCATGGTACGAGATTTACCACAATCGATCCACCAAGTCATACTTGTGAAGTTTGCATAATTGGCAAGCAAACACGACTTCCTTTTCCCAATGGAAAGTCGTGGAGAGCGGAGGCACCATTACAACTTGTTCATACTGATATCTGCGGACCACTAGATCCCGTCTCTTTAGGAGGTAATAGATATTTTATTACTTTCATTGATGATTTCAGTAGAAAGTTGTGGGTGTACATTCTTAAAGAAAAATCTGCTGTCTTTACTACCTTCAAGAATTTTAAAGCTCTTGTTGAAGCAGAGAGTGGTTATAAGCTAAAACTCTCCGATCTGATCGAGGTGGTGAGTACACCTCAAAATATTTTCAAGAATATTACAGGGAGTAGGCATAAAAAGGCAGTTTACTACTGCCTATACACCACAGCAAAATGGCATCCAGAAAGAAAGAAGAACCGCACTATTCTTGACATGACAAGAACCATGCTTAAAGAAAGGGACTGCCGAAGCAGTTTTGGGCGGAAAGCTGTGGCATGTTCAACCTACTTGCTCAACCGGTGCCCGACGAAGCAAGTGAAGGGCAAGACGCCTCAAAAGCATGGAGCGGCTATACGCCTAATGTCGCACACCTACAATTTTTGTGTGTGTTGCATATGCTCAAGTACCTGAAGTCAAAAGGAAGAAGCTTGACAATCATGGTAAAAAATGCATTTTCATCGGATATAGCGAGGAGTCGAAGGCATACAAGCTTTACAATCCACTAACTAAGAAACTAGTGGTTAGTAGAGATGTTGTCTTCAATGAAGCTGAAGCATGGAGTTGGAGCAATGAAGAGACTGTCAAAGAGCAACCCATGGTGAATGAACCTGACGAGCCCCTACAAGAGTTCCACCACCAACTACACCACCATCTCCTCAACATGCTACACCGTCTCCTGCAAGAGGTTTTCTATCTTCTGAGGAAGATAGTAGTAGCGAATCCTCCGTGCAACGAGGTCCAATCAAAATGAGAAGCCTCAGGGAGATCTATGAGCAGATCGAAAAAGATGGAGAAACTATCTCTTTTGTTTATATGCCGATCATGAGCCTCTCACTTTCCAAGAGGGTAAGGAAGAAGATGTTGGCGATCGACAATGAAGGAGGAGATGCATGCCATCCAGAAGAACGACACATGGGAGTTGACAACACTTTCACAAATTACAAGATGATAGGTGTCAAATGGGTATACAAGATCAAACGCACAGCAGATGGTGAGGTTGATCGGTACAATGCGAGGCTTATGGCGAAAGGGTACAAACAAAAATACGGCATCGACTATGAAGAAGTCTTTGCACCAGTTGCTCGATTGGACACGGTGAGACTATTAATTTCACTTGTAGCTCATCACAGGTGGAAGATATATCATCTAGATGTCAAGTCAGCATTTCTCAATGGTATTCTTAAAGAAGAGGTATGTACAACAACCAGAAGGTTTTCTGATAAAATGGCAAGAGAAAAGTATATCACCTAAAGAAAGCCTTGTACGGCTTAAAGCAAGCACCACGGGCATGGAATGCCCGAATTGATGGTTATCTTCATCAAAACGGCTTCACCAAAATGTCCTTATGAGCATGCCATCTACATGAAGAGGAACCATCAAGGCGAATTTCTAATAATTTGTCTTTATGTTGATCACTTGTTATACACAGGAAGTTGCGTCGAGATGCTTGCTGAATTCAAGGAGGCAATGTTCAATGATTTGAGATGACGGACAATGGATTGATGTCCTATTTTCTTGGTATCGAAGTGAAGCAACAACAAGATGAGATATTTATATCTCAAAAGAAGTACATGAAGGAGATCTTGGAGAAATTCAAGATGAGTAACTGCAACCCAGTAAACACCCAATAGCCACAGGAATGAAGCTATCAAGAGAAGGAATTGGAGATTTTGTAGACTCGACTTTTTTCAAAAGTCTAGTTGGTAGCCTGAGGTACTTAACGATCACAAGGCCTGATATTGTTTACGGGGTCAGACTTGTGAGTCGCTATATGGGGACACCGAAGGAGTCTCATTGGCTAGCTGCAAAGAGAATTCTAAGGTATATCAAGGCACACTCAACTTGGTCTATTTTATACTTATGGTAAAACTACAGAGTTAGTAGGCTATTCAGATAGCGACTGGGGAGGTGACCAAGATGAGAGAAAAAGCACCACTGGCTATGTCTTCTATCTTGGGTCAACTGCATTTTCATGGACCTCAAAGAAGTAAGGAGTTGTGGCCTTATCTTCATGCGAAGCAGAGTATGTGGCAGCTTCATCTACTGTATGTGAAGCTATTTGGTTGCGGAACATTTTAAAGGAATTGGATCATCCACAAGAAGAAGCGACTGTAATATTTGTGGACAACAAATCAGCCATCCAACTTGCAAAAACCCAATACATCATGGGAGGAGCAACATATAGATACACGGTTTCATTTTCTCAGAGGCCATGTAAAGCAGAAAACTGAGGAGCTGGAGTATTGTCATACCATGGAGCAAGTAGCAGATATTTTCACCAAGCCATTGCCTATTGAACCTTTCAGAAGGCTAAAAAAATGCTCGGTATGAAACATTTTTGATTTGAGGGGTGTGTTGGAATATCAAATAAAAATGTCTTTATGACATTAATTTTGGAAGAAGAAGAGACCATAAGAAATGAAGAGTCATCATCATCAATTTAGAGAAATGAAGAGTCATAATCATCAATTTGGAGTCATCATCAATTGAGAGCAATAAGAGTCATCATCTTAATTAGAAGGAATGAGAGTCATCATCAATTTGGAGTCATCATCAATTGAGAGAAATAAAGAGTCATCATCTTCAATTAGAAGGAATGACGAGTCATCATCATCAATTAGGAGTCATCATCAATTGAGAGAAATAAGAGTCATCATCTTCAATTAGAAGGAATGACGAGTCATCATCATATATGCATTATTGTCATTTGCCTATAAAGGGCTAGTGTATCTCTTTATTTTTTTATCAAGAAAGCAAGCAAGTAAGAAAGAAAAGTTGAATAAGATCCATTCTCCACTTAAAATTTTAGATTATAGTATATTAGTCCGTAGACTAGTATACAACAATTCTAATATACCCAAGACCATCCCCATGTCTAGCGATGTTTGACTATTTGCTCGACCCAAATCCCAGCACCTCTCATCTCTTTGATTCACATCATTTCCAAAGCCACCTATCTTATAACTATGCGAGATTATATATGGTGCTTCGAAGAAATCTTAGCGCTGCCCATAACTTAGTGGTAGCCTACGCCACTAAGAGATCCCGGCCCTAAAGACCCATTAGACACAAAGTCCACGTGAATGCTAAACCGAATACGAGACACAATCCTAATCGAACAATCACACAAGCAGCAACTGCATTTCCTGATGCATCCACAGACCCATCCAAAATTCCTTTGACCCAACCAAAGGGAGGCGACTGCCAAACTAGGTGTCGCCGATCAGCAACACCAGATTAGAACAAGACTGAAATTCTGAAGAAAAAGTAATCGCTCCTCAATCTGACTATTGATCAATAGAAGTACATTTGTCAACAACACCCGATGCTCGAACTCAGCTAAATTGAAATCTTGATGCAGTTCCTTTGTAAAAATCTAGACTAAAGCCACTGAATTGTAATATTTATTTGGAGTGTATTTTAGGTTACCGTTATATCTGTCAATTGAAACGTGATTATGTGCCTATCTATCAAAATTGATTTATCTAGCAATAATAAAGAACTAGTCTTATCTAGAGAGACAAGATTTGTGTTTTCTTTTAAATTAGGTTTGAATTCTAATTTGATATGACTGTTTATTTGTATTTCTGATTTACATAATTCATTTGTGTGTGGTTTGTGTGTGTGTGTGTGGGGGGGGGGGGTGGGGTGGGGGGGGGGGGGGGGTGGGGGTGGTTTGTTTGGGCCAGAGAATGCAGTATTCTCGTCTCTGAGGAATTTGATTTTTCATGCATTAAATTTCTAGAAAATTTTGCACTACCAAATTTTGTATTATTATAATATTGCCAGCCAATAATGTAAAAAAGTTTTTTTCAAAATTGTGAATTCGTGAATATATTTTTCTTTAACTACCTTGTACCGCAAAATAGTGACAATGACGAAGCAGCTAAAGTGATGGCCATGTCAGTGGTATTGGCTATGGTGGCGATGGAGGTTGTAGCATCCGAGACAGAGGTGACAGTTGTGACAAGGGTCATGGCAGTTGCGACAGAAGGCGATAGACAACAGTGCTGGGTAGTGGTAGTAGCAGTGAAGACAATTGATGGTGATCGTCTACGACAACAATGGAGGTTAGTGGTGACAGTATTTGGTGATAGTGATCAATGATCGTTGGCAGTAGTTGTCAGGGGTCGGTAGTGGCGGTGACAATGATGGGTGGCGGGTGGCGATGATGGTTGTCAAAGGTGGCACTTGGCGGTGGTGGTCCGCCAATCTACAATCACAGTGATCATGATAATGGTAATAGACAACAAAATTAAGGAACTTTGTAAATAATTTTTTCTTATGGATTCACATCATATGAGAATATAGAATGTATCATGGTAGGAATATATTCGAACAAAATGAGAGAATTTGATACTCACGAGAATCAAATATTCTTGAGATTGTTGAGTTAAGCTCTTATGCTAAACACGAGAACACACATGAGAACATAATAAATGGTCAAAGTATGAAATAATATTAATGGGATTGATATTTTAGATCGTAATAAGATAAAATTTTCTCCCGACCACTGACCTCTTATCTCCTCTTTTCTAATTTACCCACTTTTTATACCATTTAAATCTCATTTGAAATATTATCAAATAAACATTTTGCATTGAAATTTGTTGTTAATATTATTTTTTCCCTAAAGTAGCCCCACCCACCCCCAAAAAAAAACACACCCCACACACACCCCCCCCATAAGGGGAAAAATGGTTATATAGATTTTAAAAGAGAAATGGACACAAACATATATACAACTGTTTGTATTATAATTTTGTGATTTGTTTAAAGAGTGTCAATGTCTCTAGTCATAGTCAATATTAAAGAAGATAAACAATTCTATTGTCCTCTTCAGACATATATTCTAATGAACTGATTAGGTTTAAGTTTGTCATTATCTCCAATAGATAAGTCAGTATCATCTTTCATTCTAATCAGACCAGTCAATATCCACCTTGGATCCTACTTGAAGCCTAGGCCACTTCCACTTCCACTGCACACACCATTTTTATCCGGCAATGCAGTGAGGTGCACACATATTCTTACAAAAATATCCTTATCAGTGGCAGACTCCACACTATCTGGTTACAAGCTCAGTGATGAGGAGCCCGAGCTCAGGTCCAAACAAATTGATTTTTGGCCAAAAAACTTGTGTCTTTTGCCCGAGCACACGATGGAAGTGCTTTTACCCACATCGCCCGTATGGATGTCAAGTGGGTCGGGCCCGAGCCGAGCAAACCCATCCCGCCTGTGAAATTGGGGCGGCTCGGCCAGGCCCGAGTCCCATTTGGGAACTCAGGTCTGGCCCGCGACCCGGCAGGATGGGCCCGTTCCTGACACGGCCCGACCTGGATATTTAATAAAAAAATAAATTCTAAACAATTCTTGTTAAAAATTATAAAACTTGATGCTTTACAATAAATTCTAAAATAAAATTCGACAAAATTGCTACAAGTTGTGAAATGCAAATGTAAATTTTTTTTTATTAATGATCCAATAAAATGGATAAATGAATATAAAAACATTGAAGTATAAATTAAAAAATTTAAAAATTTATCATTCACACTTAGAAAAATACAAGTCTTCAAATATTTACATTCATAAATAAAAAATTACAAGTCTTTAAATTTTTCATTCATCTTCTAGGGAGTCTTCAATGTATTCATCAATTGTTTTATTTTGACTTTTCTTTCTGGCATCCAGCCAATCTTTCCCGCAGTTGGTCATCTTAATTGATTCTGAAACAGAGACGGTTCCTCGTATCCTGCAGCACCCGACCACTTGTACTAAAGTAGACTTCAATGCTATTTTAAATGTCGGAGGGGTCAGTAAATCACGCATCATGATGGAAAGCACATGATAAGTTGATTCCTGTGATTTCCACCATGCCATAAGATCAAAATTATCAAATCCTGAGTCCGGATCTATCTCAGGAGTTCGACATGTTGGATATAATAGTGGAACTCATTTAATGTGTCAGAGGTTCTTGATTTTTTTATGCTAATAAGACCTGAAAATAATACACTTCTATTCATAGATGAAGAGAAGTTTGAGATGACGAATGTAGAAGTAAATTCCTGAAAAATTTCTTAGGAAATTTATCTACACTCAAATTGTAAATTAGGAGAGTAAATCAATCACAAACACCAGTGAATTACGTGAAAACCCTTAGGGGAAAAAATCATGGTACAAAGAGAGAGATTCACAACTGACATCCCACTTGTTGACAACAGGAGGGAGAAGTTTGGAAAGATTCTGACTTCCGTTTGCTTGTCAAGAATTCCCGCAAGTCAGTCCCAGTCGGGCCTAAACGATCCAGCACAGAGGCTCTGTTGGATCGCGGATAAGATGACGTCATGTTCTTTTTATCACCGCGGAGATAATTAGCACTAAATAGTGTTTTAGCTCTAGCTTCGCGGCTAAGAACCTTGGGAATGTCCTTGGGTGCTGAAGCTGCATAAGCACCGCTGTCAACACTTAGGGACGATCCCTTAGCTCCGCTGCGAAGGGCGAGCTTAGCACTTGATGAACTGGGGAGCGAGGCACGTTGTGGTGCTTTATCCGCTATGTTGCTACGAAGTGATTAGCCCTAGATAGTGCCTTGGCTCTCAATTTGCGGCTAAAAGCTTTAGAAATGCCCTTGGGCACTGAACCTACATAAGCACCGCTATCAGCACTTAGGGCAATCCCTTAGCTTCGCTGCAAAGAGTGAGATTAGCACATTGTGGCGCTTTGGTTCCAACTTCGCGAGTGCGAACATCATGGGTACCCTGAGGTACAGTAGCTTCGCTCATAAGAACAAGGCTGGCACGAGGAGTTATTGCTCCTGAATTAGGCGAAGGCATGGTCGTCGTGACTTCGCGGCTGACAGTCTCGACAGAGCAGGCAGGCATCTCTGCCTTTTTCTTTGCGAGAGAGATGAACATGTGGCGCAGCTACAATTGAGGCTCATACAGAGCCTTCTGCTTTGGCCTCCACATCTGCTTTGACAAAGGAGACTTAGGTTCGCAGGGAACCTGACTAGACACACGCGAGGCTGAGAGGTGTTGGAAGGATTCTGCTTCCGTTTTCTACTCCGAGACCTTAGCCATCGAGACCTTCTATGCTTTCGTGCATGGAACATTCGACCACCCCCAGAGAGGAGTTCTTCGAATTTTCCTTGTTTCGTAGTGAACGACTAGGTTTTCGAAGGTGATAGGCTGAAGATTCTGACCCTTGCATTGCAGGGCCTGCTTCTTGTTGCGCCAGAGGAACATGGTAGGCTCGCAGAGGGCCTTATCTGTCTCCGTAGAGACTGGCTTCGAAGATTTAGCCAGAGCGGCTCTGGCTACACCGGGCTTCCTTGAATTCAGGAGTAGACCCGAAGGTCTGTTCGTCGCATTGCGACCTTGATTCCCAACAGTGGAGAATTCAGTCCCCAGCGGAGTCGCCATCTTATTTTCCATTAATTTTGCGAAGGGAAAACTTACAAAAAAAAGGGGTCGAGGAGCTAAATTACAAGTATTCTAAAAGATTACAAGTAGATCTCCTTTGAGATTCTGGAGAAGTGTGCCAATAGGAGTCTGGTCAGCGCGCGACCACTTTGTCCCTTTGACGATGCGATCGATGGGATTCCCTTCTCGCCTGATTCAGGAAATCGGAGAACAGAAGGTTGGTAGAACCCTCTTGTTACTTCTCAAACTGCCTCAACTTGAGAATTCCTTCTCGCCTGGTTCCGGAGATTCCTTGAGAGGAAGATCTTAGGGTATCATACCCTAATTAGAGAAGCAGTTCTCTGAATTCTTTGAATTCTTGGAAGCAAGAGAATAGATCTCTGTTTAGCCGTCTCTCTCTGTGCGTCTCTTTGCCTGTGCGCCTCTTGCGTGCTGTCCCTCTCCGTGTACCCCTGGTGGACTATTTATAGGGAGAGCAGGGGTATAATTGTCCCTTGAAAATCTGAAAATAGATTGAGTCAATCTGTTTAAATCTGGAAAGTAGCCTTGCTGTGAGGCTAGAATCAGCTTCTGCAAAGTTAGGAATAGCAGGTAGCGTCGATCCCCTGATCTGTTTTGATTCTTTCCAAATAATTGAAAGATCTCCCCTGATCTTCTTACTTGTTCTAGGAGAGTCAAGTGATTATGGCAAGCAGCTGCCAATTTAATCTCAGATTTGATCTTGATTAGATTTGATCTTGAAGATTTGATCTCATCTGGAGATTTGATTGGTCAAAGGTTGACCATAAAAGACCCGCAGCGGAGCCGCCGCATTGAGCTCACAGCGGAGCTGAAATGAGCATCTGGCGAAGTCAGAAGAAAGCTCTTCAGCGGAGCTAGATAAATATCTGTGGTGAAGCTACCATCATTCTGCGCGTTGCGTATGACTTCGAGCGAAGGTAACTCTCTGCGGAGTTAACTGAGCACTTCAGGCGAAGCTGTAAGTTAGCTCACTGATAGAGCCTTGAACATCTTCAAGGCGAAGTTGAACAAACTTAGCCTCTCAGGCGAGGCTATCCCCTTGGGCTCATGTGATGCTAAGTGTTGAGCTAACTTAGCATCTTAGACCTGCTTAGGTCTATCCAAAGACAATCTGGGCTCACTGTCTGCTTCACTGGATCAGTAGAGTCCAAGTTGCTGATTTGTTCCTCGGAGATGGATAAAACTGGTCGTCAGCTTGTCTGTCACTTGTCTTTTGTAAATGTCAACAAGTTTAGATATTATTCAGGCCAGTCAAGAATCTTGTCTTTTTTAGAGTGTCAACATACTATCTCATTCTCTGCTTTGAAGGTGGTCCTCTCTTGAAGTATTGATAGCATTCGAGACTTTAGAAGAGATAACCAAGCTGCCACATTAGAGCTTCTGGTGGGAAGGCTTGAGAGGGATGTAGACGAATGGCACCGTCTCAGCCTTTCAGATTTGGACTCCTCAGTTAATGAACAGCTTGAACACCTCACTGCTCAATGTGTGAATCTCATCTTGCTACTCAGGAAGCAGCTAAGACAATTTCTTCAGATTTAAAATCCTTTAAATAAGGAAAGTAGAAATTAGAGATGCCATAGATGCTTCTAATAGTGCTCTTCTCGACGCTGAGGATAAGATTAAAAAGGCCAAGGAAATGATCAAGAAAGCTAATCTTCTTTTGTCCAAGGCTGAACCGGTGCGTCTTGAGGAGATTGCTTGGCTAGAGCAGCTTAAGGCTTAGAATGACGAAGTCCTGCAACAGGAGCTAGTACAGAGGGCAACTTTGGCTGAAATTGAGGCTCGCTGTCCCAGACAGCGAGCTTTAATGAGGCCGAGTTGAAGTCGCAGGCATTCATCAGAGCTGCTGAGGAGAGGAAGAATATGTTGGCCCTCCTTGAAGAACGGATCAAGTTTTACGAAGCACGCTCGTAGCTTGTAATCCATGTACCATGTATCCCTCTTTTGGAATCAATAAAAAGTAATTTTATTTGACTCATCTGTTGTATTTCCACACTTGTTTTATCTTCTGAATTTACAATTCTTACTTTCAAGTTGTACTATAGTGATATAACTAATCTCATCAGAGGTGATAAAATATAGGATTAGTTACAAATTTGAGAATGGCTCGACTCAAATCATATTGAGATGAGGATGGAAGAAAAGAGCTTGACGATCTTTACTATTCAGAG
The DNA here is from genome assembly GCA_038442645.1 of Agave tequilana. NCBI lineage: Eukaryota > Viridiplantae > Streptophyta > Magnoliopsida > Asparagales > Asparagaceae > Agave > Agave tequilana. Next base: position 96,278 of record JAVJIF010020746.1, read on the forward strand.
GTAAATATTAACGTAACAGATTAAAGATCATCGGATGACCTGGGCATGATAATTAGGAATCACCAGATACGAAGCCTTATCATTCAGAGGGACCGAACTGGACGTAATGACAAAGAAAGATGAGATTGGATATTTATCGGTTCAGAGGTGACAAACTGGACATAACCGATTAGAATTACCAAACTCAGAGTGTTTACTGTTCAGAGGTGACAAATTGGACGTGACAGTAAGCAAAAAGGAAGACTCGGCTATCTGTCAGTTCAGAGGTGCTAAACTGGACATAACCGATTGAGAAGCCACCAAGCACGAAATTTTATCACTCAGAGGTGATAAACTGGACATGATGATAAAATGAAGGTGAATCCGATTTTAGGGACCCAGTCTATTCAGAGGTGATATACTGGACATGATAGACTAAGACACACTAAACTCCGAATCCGCTGCCAGAGATAGTCGCATTAA